>OZ005654.1:111094677-111402177 GCA_963930645.1 Salticus scenicus | reverse complement strand
ATGCAAATGATGTCAGAACACTAATTATTTAACATATAATGCTAATTCTATATTAATTTGACACGGTGCAGAAAGGAAATGGCATTCGAATCCACACAAATCTCATGTAATTACACAATACCTAATAATATAGTAGATACTTTGTCAGTGAAAAAGAAATATAAAGCACCCTGATAACAAAATGGTAGTGGATGCTGCAGATAATTTTAGACAATATCAAACATTAAGTACTTAAATTTTATTCAAATCAAAACTTCTTTTCATTTCAAACTATAATTATGGACTTTATATTTAGAAAACATAAAATGCATTAATATGAATGCAAAATAAATAAAAAAATGGAAAATAATATGTCATTTAAAATACTTTTTTATAAACAAACACAAGACTGACTAGTGAGTTTCGTGTTTAGATAAAAGTTTCGTATAAAAAAAAAAAAAAAAAAAAAAAAAAATCTTGGACAAAAAAATTATTAAAAAAAATATTTTAAAAAGTGAGTTTTTGGGGGACCCCCTTGCAAATTCTTGAGTAAGCGCGGGCTTCACGGACCTATTCGGTAAACAGGCCCTGGTTTTGATGATTAGTTTTTTTTAACTAAAATAACAATGCAATTTATTTGAAGTAACATAGGCATTCTGAAACAAGGATTTACTATTTTAGCTACGATCGAATTTCAAAATTTTACTTTAAAAACCTTTAAAAAAAAAATAATAATAATACATAGAATAAAAATAAAATAGTTTCTTTTTAATAATAGAATTAAAATAATAATCGTATGTTTTACAGAATCTCGCCAACCGTTCAGTTTTCGTATGGTTGCCAGCCGGATGTATTTTCAAAAATCAAAACAAGTGCGAAGCGCAGTAGTAGTAATGAGTCGTTTAATTATACCATCTGCTTAATTTCATGTTTTATTCAGTTAATATTTGCTGCTAGACGAAGTAAATCTACAGATAAAAGATAAGTTTAATTTCATTTTACATATTACAATTTTAGCTATTTTAAGAGTTACAAATTTTATAAATATGTGCATCGAAATATAACAATATTATGTGAGCTTAAACTTCTCCGAAATTATTTAAATTTTTAAAAGTAAATTCAAAATATTTTTATTATTATTATTATTGAAATTTTTTAAAATGTTCCATTTTTATTTGTTTTTCGCTGGTTTCATATTACTATTGTTTAACGATACATTTTAGTAGAATGATTAGTTAATTTCTTATAAATATTTTTATGTTTGAATGCTGAAGTTTAAGTTTTAGCATTCAAGCTTAAAAGTGTTTTTAAAACATTACGAATTATTGAATCCACACCCAAAGAAAAGCACTGCGATTTAAAATAATCTGCGCTTTATTATTTTTTTCTCATATATATTTAGAATTTATTGTTACATTGCAGTAATATAAAATCAGGTAAAAATATTAAAAATTAGTTAGAAAGAGATTTTTAAAAAAATTTCAAAAAAAAAAAAAAAAAAAAAAAAAAAATTGAAATTTGTTACTTTTAAATTTAAGTAGTTTTGGAGAAAACTTTATTTATATTGTTGTATATCAATGCATATGTATGGAAAATTTTTAAACTCTAAATAAATTATTTAAATACAGTTTTGCATTCTATATGCTTTGAAATATAATATCATTAAATTTATTAAAATTTCTCAAAATCTATTTAAATTTACAATAATAATAAAATTTTTAGTTTTAATTTTTTGGGAATATTTTAGATGTTTCTCTTAACAAATTTTTGTTTTATTTTTCCATCGATTATGTATTATTATAATTTGGAAATAGAGTCTAAATATTTCTAGGTATTAATTTGCGTATACATTCATAAGTTAATGTTTTAAAAATATTTTCATTTTTAAATGAAAAAACTTTCCAACAAACTTCAGTATATAAATAAAAAAAACTTTAAAATTTTAACTTATCAATGAATCTAAAAATTAATACACAGAGTAGATTCTATGGCTAAACTAAAATAATGTACAATCGGTGGAAAAATAAAACTTTGTTAGGAAAAGAGTAAAAATATTTTTTAAAAATTAAAAATTTTTATTATTATTGTAAATTTAAATAGATTTCGAGAAATTTTAATATACATAATAATATTATATTTTAATGCATTTATGTAAATTTGTATAATACTAAAACAGTAATTTACTAAAATTACTCACAGAATGATGCATTTGGAGTCACAAGGATTAAAACAAGCAAAATAATTCAAGAGTTTAGTTGTGCATAGCAGATGAAGAATAATGATACAAAACAACAACAGGGATATAAACTACTTTTTTTTATTAATTCAAATAATGTTTCAGAAATTTTAACATACTTACTATTCCTTTAATTTCAACGTATATGCATGAAAAATTCCATATTCTATAACAGTAATTCCCAAAAAGTGTCATAACATCTCTACATCCCTTAAAAAATTCTTTAAATTTTTGCATTTTTTAAACAAAATTCTTCTTTTTTCCTAATCTGAAGATAATGACGTTATAGTATTGATTACAAAACTTTGAATAAACACCATAAAATTTAAGAAAACGCAACTGTTACAAACAAAGCGGCAACACATTCAATGTACTCAACGTGCTTGTTTGCAGCTCTCGTGCCTACATTGTTCGCCTGAAGAAGGGATGTGTCTTCTTTTGACACGAAACAATTGTTGCGAGTTCTTGCATTTTATGGTGTTTATTCAAAGTTTTGTAATTAATACTATATCGTCATTTTCTTCAGATTAGGGGAAATAAATATATATATTTTTTTAAATGCAAAAATATAAGATATATTTTAAGGGATATAGAGATGTTATGATACTTTTTGGGAATTACTGTTATAGAATATGGAATTTTTCATGCATATACGTTGAAATGAAAGGAATAGTAAGTATGTTAAAATTTCTGAAACATTATTTGAATTGAAAAAAAAAAAAAAAAAAAAGTAGTGGGGTGCTTTTTTATAATGACGTTTTTTTTTTTTTTATTGCACTATTTTAGAACGTTTACAATACGTTTTCCAGAACGTTCTGAAAATGTTTAGAACGTTTTGAAAACGTTCTAAAAACGTTTAGAACTTTCTGAGACCGTATACATAGAACGTTCTCAGAACGTTTCTATAACACCGATGGTGATTGCTACACGTTCATTGAACGTTCTCTGAACCGTACTATTGTACGTCTTCAAGATGGACAAATAGACGTCTATAACACGTTCAAAGTGAACGTTCTTAGAACGTGTTTGCAGAACAATTTTTGAACGTTCAGAGAACGTTTCGGTGCTGCTTGGGTTACGACCATTTTGAGCGTTGCATTGCGCTCAAATCTGTTTCAACACACAGAAAAAAAAAAGTTGTTAGTTGACAATACAGAATTGACTAACCCAAACAGCTGACTAGAAAAAGTGCACTAGCTGAACTAGTCTCCAAAACAAAACCCCAGACTAAGAAAGTTAATATTATCAGTTAAGACGGCTATACCTGATAATATTAACCTTCCTAGTCTGGGGTATTGTTTTGGAGGCTAGTTCAGCTAGTACACTTTTTAACTGAAGTTTCCTAGTCAGCTGTTTGGGTTAGTTAATTTTGTATTGTCAACTGGCAACATATTTTTCTGTGGAAAGATTTTTTTTTTTTTTTTTTTTTTTGGGGGGGGGGGCACCCGTCATATGTGCTGTTGTATTGCCCTTTTGCTCAGATCACATCATTTATAACTGAAATTCAAATACCTATATTTAATTCATATTCATTTTGTACAAATATACACATACATACAATGCATATATATATATATATACATATATATACAGCGAGAGTTTAAATAGGTAGATACAGCCATGCCTATATAATATATATATATGGTCTGAAAAACTATAGAAGTTTCATATATCGTCTATGAAAGCATACGCAATAAATAATTTAAAATATAAAGTTAAAGATTTAATATCTAAAATGTTTTCAACTTAGATATCGTTTCTCAACCGAAATATTTCTAAATATGCCACTTTAGAAAACTGTGTTGGGAAACGAGATTCAGAGACTTATGAATTTATAGGATTATATAAGAATTTATTACAAGAAAGGCTTTATCTAACGTAGAAATAAAACGAATTGCGTCATCAACTTTGCTATCAGAGTACCAGAAAACGATTGTAAATTGAGAAAAATGCCTTTATATTAGTTTAAAGTTATGCAGAGTTTAGAGATATAACCTTAATCTAATTTAAACTTTTCAGGAATAAATTCAATTCTTATGGTACAGAATACCTCTTTCTAACAGCGGATTTATTTAATTTTCTTTGTGTCTTATACAAGAATTTAAGACGTTTTGAAATTATAATCAGACAGTGCTTTTTCATTTATAAAACAGTCTATAAAATTTATCTTGTTATTTTTCCTGTAATAAAATTTTTAAAATAAAAGATGATTTTTTTTCTTGCTGAATCATCAGTATTATTTGTTATATTTTACAAGATTGTGTAATATTTTTGTTCAAATTTCTTCTATATTTAAAGCATTTTGTACATAGACCTAAAAATAAAATCAACATTCAAGATACAAATTTTTGACTAAAATTAATATATTTTTTTTAATTTATGAAAAATTTTAAATTATCGATTTTAATTTTGGAAACATAGTGATACACATCCGTATTAATCGATGGGTAGCTTTAAATATTTTTTCTTATCCTTTTACAAGATTCCCGCAGCAAACGCGGAAAACAAAGTCAGAAAGAAAATAATGTATTGGAATAAAAGAAAATAAAATTTTATTCTTGGTTTCTTGTTTGCATTTCGACTCAATAATATAATGAAAAACTATAATTTAACGGAAAATTTACTTCACAATCGAAATAATATACCAATATAAAGAATTCAATTTTATCCATGGTTTGCATGATTTTTAAAAAATTTTCATTGATTTAAATAAAAAAATTAAGCATACGAAATCCACTTGTCCAATTAAAAGGATTTATATTAAAAACGTATTACAAATTATTTTATAATAATTATTATCATCGCAGAAAGTAAAACTTGATTAACCAGTATTTATACATTCGTAAATCAAAGCTTAAATAATGTACATTATTTTTCATTAAAAAAAAAAAAAGTATTTTTTGTAATCATATAAAATCCATTGTTCCATTTAAAAAGATTTATTTTTAAAATTTACTTCAAAATAGTGTGCAGTAATTGTTATCATCACAGAAAGCAAAACTTTTAATTAACCAGTATTTATTTATTCATAAATTAAAGTTTAAATAACGCAAATGAATTTTTAGTTTAACAAATATATATATATATATATATATATATATATATATATATATATATATAATACTAAATCGATTGTTCCAAGTACGATATATTTTAAAAGTTTACTTCAAAATATTGCATAGTAATTGTTATAATCTCAGAAAGCAAAACTTGATTAGTCAGTATTTATTCATGCATAAATCAAAGCTTAAATAACGAAAAATCATTTTTATTTTTAAAAAAAATTCTTTTTGTTGCTCAATACGTCAGGGGAACATAATAATAATAAATTAAATACGCAAAACTCAACTAACTTACGAAAAATTAATTATATATATAAATAAATAGACACGTGGTTTCAGAATTTAAATTAAAATATTACGAAATTATGTTTAATTTCTTGGAGACGTTCGGACCAAACGTATACATATCATGAAGAAAAACATTAAAACATTTATTTTAAATATATAAACCAATGTTTAGTAATTTGAGCTGGCAAGCTGTAATAAATTTGAAAATGCATGTGTAAAAATCGGCAGAATGACGAGTTCTAAATAAAAGCTAACACGCGGTTTTTTCGAAACCTGCAAAGTAAACATAAAGAATAAAATAAATTGAAAATCTGACGCAAATTCTGCGCTGACTTCACACTGGTTCTCTTTAAATAATTAAGTGATTCAACAAACGTGACTTTCTTTGAATTTACATAGCGAAATTCGTCTATTTTTTTATTTGTCATGGACTGTCTGGGAACTATGCTTGCTTTAGTTTTAGGATTTCTACTTTGGTTTCAATTTTTGAATTCCACTTCATTTTTACGATTTTTGATAAACTACGAAAGATGCAGTAAAATTAAAAATCTCTAAATTTTTCTATGGTAGTTTTTATTTATTATAATTGTGCTTTTTTTTAACATCGTTTACATGCAATTTGGTACGAGTATTAACTGCGCAAAGACTTTCTTTATACGGTATAACACTGTAACTGCGATTATAACTTTAAAATGATGAGAAAATACATATCTACCCAAAGATTGAGTTTATAATAAAACAGCTAATTTAAAATTATTTTATTAAAAACCTTAAAGAAATATAATGTATATTATATATATATATATATATATATATATATATATATATATATATATATATATATCTTAACAATATTATTATTGTTTCAGTATTTCAGAAGAACGTAAACAAAAATTACACATTTAAAATATATACTATTACATATTTGATATTCGTATATATGTGTATTTAATAACACTACACATAAAAGAGAGAGAACTGAATAATGGTTTTGAGTATTACTTCCACGAAAATATTTTTCTTTAATATGACGGTACCGGAAAAAATATATAACTTCACAGAAAAAATACCAGCGGAAGAATAATTTGATCAAAACGGATAAGAATAGAAATAAGATTTCGGGGAGCATGAAAGAAATATTAAACGACATTAAATTCTTAAAATAACGAATTTTTTCTTTTATATTTCGTGTCGCAAAAAATGTAACGTTCGATTTTTCCAATTCAAAGAGTCGTTAATTTTTAATCTTTCTCTCTCTTTGTTTTTTATATTCGACATAGAAACATTGTGATTTTAAAGATATTAAAAAAAAAAAATATTTTTTACTGATTTCCAGCCTTTTTTTTCTTCTTTTGTTTTATGTCTTAATTACTTTTTAAGTGCTACATTTAAATAATCATTTCACCATATAAAAATACACTCACATATCTATATACATATATTAGTAATTGGTGGTTTGATTAAAAAATAAATTAATAAAAAAAAAAAATCAATGTTTTAATAAAAAAATAAAATGAACGCAGATTCTTTAGATAAACAAAAAACAACAACAACAGAAAAAAAACAAAAGAACTCTCAACAAACGTTTTAGTTCAAAAAATCTTAAGTTTGACTTACAGCCCAACATCAGGTGAAACAATGTAAGCGCGGATGTATCATGAAATCAATTTAGTCGTCAAACAAATTTTGTGTATTTTTGTAATTTATGCTGTCAGATAATATATTTTTACTCATCTTTATTCAACACTAGTTTTAGGTTTATATATATTTTTCTACAGAATTATGTAATGCAAATCCCGCACCAAGTTAACAAAAAATGTTAAACGTTTACTCTCCCACACACACAAATAAATATATAAAATTATTATAATTTTTTAACGATATGTGTTTCCAATAGAGAGATGTGCGATAAAGGGACAGAGGCGGATGTGCTATTGTCCGTATGTATGTATATTCATAGACGAATACTCTGATTTCGATTTTACGAAAGTTATCCCATAAATGATTTCAGTTTCATACATGTAGCAGAATAACTGCGAAAAAGATATAACAAGTCATAATTTACTTTCATCCTGTAAAATTTAAAAGAATTTTACATGATATTGGAATCTATATTATTGTCGATATGAAGTTGAGATTTTTTATTTGATTTATTGATATAATAAGTTTGTATATATAACACTCACAGAAATGGATTATTTTCTTTTCTTTCGCAAAAAGTTTTCTCAACAGTATTCGAGATTTTTTTTTTTTTTTTTTTTAAGTACGCAAAACTCTACTTTATAATTGTGAGGATTTCGTGGTCTCCATTACTCAATGAGTAACTTATTTACTTAACTACTTAAGTATTAAATATGAAATTAGCACAGAGACTCAGATATATAAAAATTGAACTAAGAGTTTATTCAGCTAGAATAATGGGGGGTATGATCTGGATTTTGTAGCTCAGTCAGCGAATTTAAATACTTTAGCAAATAAATGTATAATAAATAATTTAGATAATTTGAAATAATTTTAGATAATTTGCAGCACCATGTCGACACAAAACTAAACCGACCCAAAATTTCGCCGAGTCACTGGCGCCTAAGCAATTTAACCATCCCAACTGAATACTTTTCTGGATCCAGCTTAATTTCAAACAAACTGTGGTGACCTTCTACAGTCTCTACCTCACATAATCATCACTAATACAAGCAGGGAGAATAAATACTGATATAGCAATACAACTCAAACTGACCCGCCTACTTCTGTCTACACTTAAATATAATGCTTACATTTTTCAAATGATGAAGTATTGAGCTTCATTCATTCGCGCTAATGCAATTGTCGCAAAAGTTTGAGATTTATCGTGTTTTTTTTTTTTTTTTTTCTTTTTTTTAATCTCTTCATTCGTGATTTAACGTAATTTTTTTTTCATACATTTGTGCATATTTGCTCCAAAAAATCTGGTGTTTCTGAAAGCAAAATGAAAACAAAAGTGAAAATATTTTAGCAAATCTCTGGAAAAACTAATTTTTATTATATTTATCTACAAAATACCTATATTTTTAACATCACATACATCATTACGTCGTGTAAAATAAATACTTGAATAAAAAAAATATTTCATCTGCTTAAATTTCCTAGCATAAATCGTCATTTAATTTAATTCTTTCAGTTCTTTTGATTTCACTAATGCTGAAGCTATACAGACGTTTAAACAAGACGTTTTAACTGATAACAGAAGGATTTTCATTACATTCTTTTGTCAGTCAATTGCTCTTTAGTTTCCAAAGAGAAATTTAATTTGAGTAGAAATATTGCAAAGAACTATATCAAACGGAGTAATTCAGATTTATTCGCCCGTATTCACGATTCATCTTATTGTTAAAGAGATATCTTGTAAAAAAAAAAAAAAAAAACATTTGTAAAGAAGTAAAAAGTTAATTTAGTAAAAGCGTTTAGAAATGTATATTATATAATTTATTCAATTAAAGAGAAAATTACTAATTTAAAAACTAATATGCATTAACGATCTCGATTACCGTATTTCTAGTTTAAAAATTAAATAAAATAATGTTAACGTCTTTGATATTGATCTCTCTATATGTTCATTAACATAAGGGTTGTGTTTATCGCAATAAACAACTTGAAATAAAAATTGTAGTAATGATAAGTCGAATTATTTAAAACTTCTAGATGCATTACTTGTCTTTTAGAATGAAAGTAATTAACGAATATTCATTATAAATAAAATAATACCATTTTCGAAGCAATTTCATTTATACCGACAAAATCGATTACTTTAATCATTTGATTTCTCTGTTTCACAACATGGTACTTTGCCGCTTTTATTTACGGCATTTGTACCTACTCAGCTTGTTTGACGAAGGAAAGTGTTTTACTAGGACCCGAAACAATTGTTGCGAGTTTTTACTATTTTGTGACGTTCATTCAAATATTTTTACTTATTAATATGAATATGTGAGTATAATTTGTGCTAATTTCTAAATATTTATTTATTTCTGAAAGAAACTTCATTAGTTCGACATGTTTAAACAAATTTTTAAGTAAATTTTCATTTTTAACAAGTTTTAAAATCCATAAATTATATTTCCATCTGATTATTAAAACAAAAATTTCATTTGGCTGAGATTTTATCTTCTCTAATTCATTTGGAAATGCGTATAATTGAAAATATATATTTTTTTCAGGCACACAAATATTGACGGATTATAAGTATTTATTTTATTTTGTTTATATTTAGCAGCAAAATCTGTAGGTAGAAGCAAATATAACAGCCTTGAAAAGTTACAAAAGAGCAATTTAATATAAAAAACAAAATAAAAAGTTTTTTACACACCATACAAATAATGAAAACACTGCTGGATTCGAAAGGACATGACCTTTCTTCTTTCAGGTGAAAAATATGGGCTACTACCTTGGAGGAAGAGTTTTGCAACGGAAGAAGAAAAGCTACATCCTCTCGAAACCGGCAATACTTAAATACCGGTAGTATATTAAATTTATTGATTGTACACCAGTTCTTTAATTTAGTATTGTGTCAAATAAAAAGATTTTAATACAGTCGAACCTCATTAACGTGAATCTCAAGGGAGATAAAAAATGTGTTCATGTTATCAGTAGTTCATGCTTTCAGTAACTCAGGAACTAATCTTCCTTTTGACGGGGATTGTGGAAGCAGTTCATGTTAAAAGTAATTCTCGTTAAGAATGTTCACGTTAACGAGATTCGACTGTAGTTCTAAGGGGAAATATATATATATATATATATAAATTTTTATGAAATATACATATCGTTAAAATTTCAAACAGTTTAACACCATTCAAAGAAAATCAAAAATCATTTAAATATAATATCTTAACATAAATAATCATTTAATTGTTGCTGTTCTTTTGAATTCACTAATGCTGCAGTTATACAGACGTTTCAACAAAACGTTTTAACTGATAACACAAGGATTTTCATTACATTCTTTATCAATCAATTGCTTTTTAGTTTCCAAAGAGAAATTTAATTTAAGTAAAAGTATTACTGAGAACTATATCAAACGGAGTAATTCAGATTTATTCGACCGTGTTCTTGATTCATCTTGCTGTTCAAAGAGATATCTTGTAAAAAGCCACTTGTAAAGAAATGAAAAAGCAAATTAGTAAAAGAGTTTCGAAAGTATATTATATAATTTATTCAATTAAAGAGAAAATTGCTAATTTAAAAACTAATAGGCATTAAAAGTCTCAGTTGCAGTATTTGTAGATTAAAAATTAAATATTGTTATCGTCTTTGATATTTATGCTTATGATATTTAAATTTGCATAGTAGTTGTGTTTATCGTAAGCTACTTTAAGTAAAAATTGCAGTAATGATAATTGGAATTACTTAAATTTCCTAGATGTATTGTTTGTCTTTAGTGCGAAAGTAATTAACAAATATTCGATTTAGTAAAATAATAATATTTTGAAACAATTAAATATATACAATAGATCTGGGACAAATAAATAATTAAATTAATAAAATAAAATAAAATATATAAATTCACAGATTAAATTGACTACCTCGTTCATTCGACTCATATTTTTCAAAATGCCAGCAAGCGAGTTTAATGTAACTAATTTAATATGTTTAAACACGCAAATAAGCGATTTTACACGTTTTAGAGTACATAAATTATATTATATTTTTATTTATTTTTTAATTTGTGCTGAGACTTCTCCTTCAGGTTAGATAAACATACAATTCAAAAGAAAAAAAAAATGATGATAAAAACATAATCGGCGGTTATAGTATAACTGGAAATTTATTATTAATAATATTTTCTTTTTAATTTTAGTTTTTTTTTCTTTCGGTAATTATTTGTGAGCAATTATCAAATGAAATATATGTATTGAAAAAAAAAAAAAAAGCATATATTTACTCGCTGATTATTTCTTGCAATGTTTTATAAAACATAATAAAACTCTTTGCACTCAGAGTTTAGAGTGATTTTAAAAAACTCTTGCGCACGCATCTTTCATATATAACAGAATTAATTTTAAACAAGAGAGAAGACAATATCATAAAGCTGTTGTCATTGAAAGTCAGAAATATGAAATAAACACAATTAACAAATAATGAAACTATAAAATATTTTTATATCATAGAAAAAAGAAGCTCAATTTGATAGAAAGAGACTTTGATATAGCATTACCTGATAAGTTCCAGGAAAAAATCAAAAATTGCTTGATGGCTTTTCCAAATCTATTCTTTCTCAGCATTGATTATTATATTATTAAATAATCTTTTTGAAGCATGAATTTGTGTTTCATATTTCCTTGTGCACGTTGACATTCATATCTCAACGGATTCTAATCTATGTTTTTTCTAGATAAAATACTTTATGAAATACAACAAAAATTCTAAATTTAAATTTCAAAAATTTCTATTACACTGTTGAAGAAAAAAAAAAAAAAAAAAAAAAAAAAACACTTATGTTACAGAAAATTTCTGGAGGCTTCCAAAACAATTGCGTGCTATGTAAAAAAAAGTACGTTGGTACGCATTTTTTATTATATATATATATTCGTCCCCAACAATCCTTTTCTGTAGGGACTATTACTACTATTACAAAAAAAAAATCTCTTATTAAATAAAATTTATTAGTTCGAACAGTTAGGATCGAACCAGAGTCACAGGCGACGATTTTATCTCTCAGTCACGGAATCATACGTTAAAGATGTTATTTAGTCCTTACCAATTCTGCTTTAATGAGTTTCCCGTAATGGTTACAGATTTTCTGTAGTTGAAAAAAAAAAAAAAAATGTGTGTCTTTTCTCAGATTGAAATGCAGATTTATAGTAAACTTCTAGAGTTTTTGAAAACTGAAACTCTCGGTTAAAAAATTACAGATTTTTTTTTTTTTTTTTTTTTTTTTTTTTTTTTTTTTTTTTTGTAGTAGATCTTTTTTCAGTGTACTATGATAATTAATTAAGAATTATTTTACACAAATATGTGATTTATTATTATTTTTTTTTTTCATTTAATATAAATTTCTGTTACTATAAGGTCTTTAATCTCTGTTTAGTAGCCACTGCTTTAAAAATTTAAAAAAAAAATATTTGCAAAATTCAAAAGTTTCTAATGATCCTAGAAGAAATCTGAAAGTAGGCATGACAAGAGGTGTTTTTGAAGTCTAAACATCTCTCGGGATTATCTGCTTAAATAAAATAATTTCTTGTTTTATCCGAATTATTTTTTTTATCTTAAATAGTTATGAACAATAACATTACAATAAAAATTTATGATTACAGGATTACAGATTGGAATCAGTCAATTAGGAATTTCATTAGGAAAGAGAATATCTCTAAGTGTAGAAAATACTAGCAGATATACCAATGGATAGAATAAAGAAATATTTAGTTTCCCATTAAATATAATATTACATACAAAAGAAGAATAGTCATACCGTTTTTAACCGAATATTTCTTTTTTCTATGAGCTTGGAAATGATTTTAGAATATATATTTAAGTAAAAACTAAAAACTTTTGAAATATATGAGACATAAAAAAAGTTTTGGAACTATATCGAAATAAAGAATATTATTTTACCTATATTAAAACTCAGTATTCCCTTAGTATCCATTTTATTTATTTTTCCCCTCTTTTAAAGAATAAATCAGTTAAAACAAAACAAAATAAAAATGAAAGAGAGTGAGAGAGAGAGAGAAATTTAATAAAAGGAAAATAACTGAAATAACACTTTCCTTGAGTTAAATTTGACATCTATGCTGTAATAAAAAAATCGAATTCGAACGTTTTTCACTTATTTTTTGAACAAATAACCGGATCTTGAATATCTCCCAAATGCAATTTATGGACATATTTAGAGTTTCCCAGAACAATATTTTTTCGGTTATAGAATATAGAAACGTAAAATAGAGTTTATGACTCAAAGGAGGATACACATGTTTCTATGACATTTCAAAGAGATATGAAAATAATATTGTCTTTTCGGAAGGAGAAAAAAAAAAACACTTAGGTTCCACTTTATAACGTATTTTTCGAATAACAGACAAAGGAAAATTCTACGTTATATTTCCGTTAAATTATAAACTCAGAGCAATATACTGTGGAAATTTAAATCGATTTCAATGCTGTTCTTTTTAGAGTTATTATTTTTAATATGCGGTATTGAAATAGAAAAAAAAACTATTAAATCAATAAATAATGTATGACTTTTGAGAAAGTAATTTGAGGTACCGAAATGCTATAAATTAATTTACTGTCAAATCATTTGTTAAAATAATAATAATATTAATAATAATAATAGTAATAATAATAATAGTAATAATAATAATAATATTAGGCATTATAGAAGAATTAAGCTTTAATTACACTAGTTTTTTATTAAAATCTTCCCTGTAAAAGTAACAGTCGTTTTTGACAAATTTAAAAATACTACGCCTAATTACAGCAGTCAAATTGTTTTATCATAAACCAATATGTTTGTGGTGGGAGGTGTAAAGTTCGTTTTCTCGTGCTGAAGCATTAGCGTTACCTGTATGCTATTTCTTATTCTTGCTTTCTTACATTCAGCAGCAAAATTGTTGAAGCACACGACCCCACGTTTCATTATATATTTTTTTACTTCCAATGTATTTGGTCCAAAAATTCGATATCGAGATTTCACCTGATTTGCCCGTTTTAAGGTCCCCTGAGTCCAAAAAAGTGGTTTATGGCAATTGGGCAGTGGTGTGTATGTATGTGTGGAATTTTCTGGCTATCATATCTCCGAAACTAAAAAAGATAGAACTACAAATCTTTATAATTAAGACAGATCTGGTGTACAGATGAATTTTCCAAATTTTGGTGAAAATTGAAAAACCAGAAGTAGGACATCGGAGACCGGAAGTGGGACCGTAAGTCCGTATCACAAAAACGGCTCTAACAATTTTCTTCAAATTTGCTATACAAACACTCTATTAGATGTCCTTTCGAATGATGTAGTTGGTTAGTTCAGGAAAATTGATAGGCGTCCTGTATAAATAGCACAATTTCAGGTCTTGCAAGCACGTTCCTTTAAAAACAGCTGTACGATATTTTTTTCAAACTCTACATATTAACCCACTTTTAAATATACTTTTGTATGTAATTATTGTTTTCCGGTCAATAATCGATTTTTTGTAAAAGTTGGCATCTCAAAAACGGCTCTAACGATTTTCTCTTCAAGTCACTTTTATGTTTTCTGATCACATTATATCTCCAAAAAATGCATATAATACGTGTAATAGTGGGCAATGGAATTCGTGTGGTTGTTTCACACCAGATTTATTTTTAGTTTCATCACTAATTTTTATCATTAGCTTACTACTTATATAGGGTATAAGACTAAGTTCATTATTCGACAAATATTCACTTTCCACCTTTTTACTGAAAAAAGTTGCGTACCATCCTTTGAAGGTGTACGTTTTGGAGTTATACACTCGCAGTCTTTAGGGGCAAGTGTCAATAAAATTTCTTTTACGTGGCAGACTTTATTTATATCTGAAATAATGTAATGCAAATTCTTCATTTTGTCTTTTATCTTTGTAGCATTGTTATGGAGCACAATGCTCTTTATTTAATACTATAAGCTTTATTTTTTGTCTATTATCATTTTAAAGGGATACAGGAATGTTTATAGTAATGTCAAATTCCTACAGTTGTACTTTATTTATTTATTTATTTATTTTTTAAGGGAAGATAAATTTATCTTTTTATATTCATATATATTTTTCCGACTAGTATTATTTCTAAAAAAAATATCTAAATAAAAACATTAATTCATCGAAATAAATTTTATTTGTTATTTTTAAAGTTCTCTATGAATATACCATTCAAAGTTATACATTTTGTGCAGTCTTTCTTCAAAATATACAGCATTTTCTTAATATTAATGCAGCTTAAGTTGCTATAAACTTTTTAGATAAATCTGTAAAATCAACTGAATCCTGGTTACATCACATTCTGCAATAACTAGATGTCGATAACTTTCCAAAAGAATTTTGGTGTATATCACAACATTTATTAACCAGTTAATGTCGACCTTAAAAATTATATCCTTTTCAGAACGAAAAAAAAGCTGTCATCCTATTTTTCTTATATATATATGTATATATCAGTATGGGACAAAAGTTCATATAAATGTGCAAAATGAGAACTATTTTTAAAATTTCAATATGAAATTTAACATATATATATATATGTAATAGTAATAGTCAAACAATGAAACTTTTTTGTATATGTAAAGTAATTGTCCCCCCCCCCCCACACACACACACCAGCCCCTTCCTGTGATTTGTGTGTGTGTAAATTTTTAATAGGATTATATTTTTAATAAAGAGTACGTTAAAATTTTAAATTTTGTGATTAAATGTTCCTTAAAACACCATAAATCTCGTTAGTGTTACATTTGGTGGTTTTGCGATAATCAGGTATTTTTCTGGAAATTTTAGCAAGAGACGAAAACTAAACTTTGTCACTTCGAAAGCTTTATCTTGCGTTCACGGATATTACTAATATATTTTAAGCAAGTTTCCTAAAATTGACATACAAGTAAGGTCTTGTCAAATTATTATCGACAGTTCTAGCTAAGCAATATATTTTCCAAGTTGTATACTTTTTCAGAGTACTAACAACCTATAATTTATATTTCTTTTAAACTGAGAAAACGACGCCTTCAAAAACTGATTAACAACAAGTTGATCCAACAATATGTTCTTTTCTCAAATAAAAAAATGTGAATGCTAAAAATGAAAATTATTGTAATAAAAAAGAAACGAGTTAGATAATTATTCAAGAAATTTCAAAAGAAAAATTTGGTTATCGTATTAGTTTTTTTTTTTTTTTTTTTTTTTTTTTTTTTTCACAATAGGACTTTTTAGGCCGAACCTTTCTAATTGATGTAGATTCAGAACCACTATGAGCAGCCATGTCTGCAATGGAACTTGACTAAAGAACGAAACCATTCAGTCTCCACAGTAAAATAAAAGGGAAAAAAAATAATACATTGCACATACATTATTCAAAAATTTCCAATATTACGAGGCGGAGTTTTAGTAAAAATGGATATGTACAATTTTATATTATTTTTAAAAATCGCCAAAAAAAAAAGGGGGGGGGGATAAATTATCAATAATAGAAGAATGTTCTTGCCGTGTGAAGATAAACTAGTTTCAAACAAAAATTCTTTAAATTTTGTCTCCCTCCTTTCCCACTTATTCCCTTATGGTATTATTGAAAAAAGAAAAAAAAAAAAAAAAATCAGGGAAAATATACAGATTTTATTAAATGCAAAATTGCTGTATTGTATACAAGAGTTTAAACCGTAATAAGTTTGCGAAATGAAATTAAATTTTTAACTGACTAACTCACCCATTTTCTGTCAAATTTAAAACAGTGAAAGATAAAGAGGTTAAAACATCTAGTTTTATTTTCTTTTAACGGTTTTAATCATGCTGTTATTATTATTTCCATAATAATAAGAATATCAAAAAAGGTTTTTTTTACAGAAACTTATACTTTATCAATCAGAGAAAAACCTTATTCAAACTAAAAATACCTGCGATTTACATAGTACACATAGTGACTTGGTGCATTATAATTCAAAATAT
Source organism: Salticus scenicus (assembly GCA_963930645.1). Taxonomy (NCBI): domain Eukaryota; kingdom Metazoa; phylum Arthropoda; class Arachnida; order Araneae; family Salticidae; genus Salticus; species Salticus scenicus. The sequence continues at coordinate 111,384,985 of OZ005654.1, read as the reverse complement.
TTCGATGAAATTCACAACAATCTGCTTTTTTTTCCCCACATATCTTGTTACTTTTTATTATTATTATTATTATTATTATTATAAGCATGAGTGACTAAACAAACTTTGACGTTTCGCTATCTTTACTTAAGGAATTAAGTAAGCAAAGAAATTCCATCTGAGTATTGAGTTAACAAAACACGGAAAGAAAGAGTTTAATTTAATCCCGGAGAAAACATTATTACATAGCATACTTTGTTTTTCAATATTACTTTTCAGAAATCATCTTACAACCTGTTATAAGAAGAAAAAAAATCCTTGTTAGAGAGTGAGCAATTTTTATCATACATTTTGTTCATTAATTGTTCTTTACACGTTTATTATGTGTTTTAGTTGTAAATGAAGTTATTAATAATTTAATAAATTTGATTTTAAAATCATTTAGTAATTTTGGTTTTTGAACATCAACCCCTTAACTGCCCCGGGCGTATATGCACGTTTTATCGAAGTACGTTCTTTACTATTGTACTGCTAACGGTGGCACTTTGAAGCGAATATCGTGAATTTTATTTCGGCATGTAAGGGGTTAACTTTTGAAATAATTCATGTATTAGTAATAATAATAATTATTAATTCTTAGTTTATATTTTCCACATTATTAATAATACAATTACGAAAATACAAAGAAATTATGCAAACAAATAATATTAGGAAAATATCCATATATATATATAATTATCTAACAATCATGTAAAATTAAAAACCAATATTATAAAAAAAAATAATATTTTTGCAATATTTTAACTGTTATTTACAAATGATATTACCAATAATTACAATTATAATAAATGTCACGTAAATAGCAATGTTGTGTTCATAAAATAAAAGGTAAAATAGATTTTATTACATAAATATTTGTTCCTAGTTAGTTGTAGGGCGGCTAAGACGCCCGTTGAAAAATGATCATTTCATTTTATTTATTTTTCATTTCAAATAATTTAATTTGATAGCTAGTCCGTGCGAAATTTTCGCACTTTCTTTATCTCTTCATTATCTTTCAAATTTTAAATTATTATTATTATTTTATAGACATAATTTTTTCATATGCACGAGCAAATTTAATATTATATATATATATATATATATTAACGTGAAAGCATATTTTGTTTTATGCTGGGGAAAAAAAAAAAAAAAAAAAAAAAAATGGCAGCAATTAAAAATTTAAATGTCTCTTTAAAGATGTTATTTTCATATTTTAATTAATTTTAAAATATCTAATCAAAAATTCGTTACAAATAAGGTACCAGATGAAAGGAGCGAGTTTTATGAATCCGTCGGATTAAACAGCTTATCGATCGGAGAATTGCATTTCTTAAAACTAACTAAAGTATGAAAATTCATGGAAATCTCTTCCAAGGAAAAGTCCAAGGAAATCCCTTAAGTCTATCTCTTTATCCTAAAACGTGACAAAGTCAGGCACTGATGAGCGTAATTATACATGCTGATAGTACACACGAAAAAATTTGTACCATTTTTTGCATTTCAGTGCTAATTAATCTGCGACCTACTGATTATAGTGGGATGCTAACCACTCCAAACATCCATGATGGAACTAGAAACCGAACATGTAGTATTTTTTCTGTCAACCGGTACTATAGTACCGGTTGACAGAAAGACACGACGTAACTTTCTCACTCAACAGACAGTAAGGAGAAAAAAAAAAACATGTATAACACATTCTTTATCAAACACACTCTAATGTAACATTAATGTAACAGGTTGCAGTTATAGAAAACTTAATGGATACCAGGAGATGTTTTTCGTAAAAGTCGTATAAAAGAAAAAAAGAAAAAGAAAAAGATAAGAAAAGAAAAAAGAAAAAATATTGATACCATATACATCATCAAATTTGTGTGCTTGACACGCGAAGTCCGCTTGTAAGTCTGCGTCAGATAAAGACAGATAGCACATGACAGAATTACAGGACGAAGAATTGGAAAAACACCCAGGACCAGTACGGGAATCGAACCCGCTCTCCTACGCTCGAAGGCGATTAGCAGTGTGCTGACATAACTACTCGGCTACGGAGGGCCCAAGAAAAAATATATAAATACACAAATATGGAATAATGTACTTGCCTCATGGGACGCAACTTGTTACAAACGAAAATTCCTGGAACTCTCTCTCCCTCCATCTATCTGCTTATTTTTATTTGCGGATAAATTAAAAAAAGAAAATACTTACATTTTAAAATTGAAAATTTATATAATTTTTATATTACACACAAAAACTTATAGCGCAATAAGTCTCAAAAATGAATTGAAATTTATAAATGTCTAACTTAGCATTTTGTTTTCTGACAAATTAATATAGTGAAAGATAAAGAGGCTAAAACCTATTTTGCAATTTCCAAACAACTATTTTTCTATATTTTTAACAGTTTTCAACTAGGGTAATGGCACCAGTGATTGACACTTCTAGAGCAATCTCTGGTTTTAATGTTTTAGTCATCAGAAAATATTTTTTAAAAATATTAAGTTAATCCATACGGCATGAAAAATATTCAGAACAACATATATGTTAAAATATATACATTTGATAATTATTTTTTTTATTTGACACCCATTCAATGTTCCAGTAATTGACATTGCCAGTTTTTCCTTTTATCAGTAATTAGCACCCTATGTTCCAGTGTTTGACACTGCTAGTTATTCATTTTACCAGTTATTAGCACCCTATGCTCCAGTGTTTGACGTAAAATGTTAAAATTCTTATATGTAAAAATTATGATTTTCTTATTTTTTTTTATTTATTAATTATTTTAGGATAGATGTATATTAGTGGAGCATGCCAATCACTAGAGCATCTACCTAATCTTTTTTTTTTTTTTTTTTTTTTTCTTAATAAAATTATTAAAAGAGAGCTCTTCACAGATATTTTTCCGTTTCGAGACAAGAAAAAAGACATTCGAATACAAATTACCTGCAACTTAAATATCATATATAGTAACTTAATACATTGGGATTAAAAAATAAAAATTACTATGAAATTGTACTACATTCTGCGTTTTTTCTCGCAAACCTTAATATCTTTTTATTATAAGCATGAGTGACTAAACAAACTTTGACGTTTCGCTATCTTTACTTAACAAATTAAGTAAGCAAAGAAATTCCTTCAGAGTATTGAGTTAACAAAACACGGAAAGAAAGAGTTTAATTTAATTCTGGAGGAAACATTTTTGTGTTGCATACTTTGTTTTGCGATGTTACTTTTAAAAAATCTTGTTACATAACAGGTTAAAAGGAAAAAGAAACTTCTTCAAAAGAGAGCATATTTTATGATAAATGTTATTCATTAATTGTTCTTTTTACGATCGCTGTGTTTCTCAGTTGTTAATGATGTTATTAATCATTTAGTTTTTTTTTTTTTTTTTTTTTTTTTAAGAAAAGTTTTGAAAAAAAAAAAAAAAGATTCTTTTTTCATTAATATGATAAAAATAATTATTATTTTTAGTGTATTTAAATATATATATATATATATATATATATATTATTAATGCCATTAAAAAGTACAAAAAATTATACAAATAAGTAATATCAGACATTTTTTTTTCTCTCAGCTTGCAATATTTGAATTTACAAGAAAAAAAATATAACAAAAGCAATATTTCCGTAACATTATGACTATTATTTACCATTAATATAATCAATGATAACAATAAAAATAAATTTACACATTAAAAAAAAAAAAAAAAAAAAAAATCGTAACATTATGACTATTATTTACTATTAGTAATATCAATGATAACAATAAACATAATATCTATCTATCTATGTATGTATTTTTTTTTCGTAACATTATGAAGTATTTCCGTAACATTATGACTGTTATTTACTATTAATATTTTCAATGATAACAATAAAATTAAGTATTACAAAAAAGTAAATAAATAAAAAAAAAATATTTTCGTAACATTATGACTATTATTTACTAGTATTAATATTATCAATAATAATATTAAAAATAAATATAATGGTATTAACAATACTATTTAATACAAATTCTAACTTAAAAAAAAAAAAAAAAAAAAAAATCAGTTGAATTTTATTACATAAATATCTATGATACAGCGTAAGGAAATTTGTTTTGCCTATCTAGCGTAATTGTTTGCAGATTAGGGCTAATCAATCTTCAACATATTGCTCAAAATTGATTCCGAACCAATATGAACATCTATCCCACTTTCAGAACTCAAACCCGGCACCCTTAAACTGTTGACTAAGGTACAGAGCGCTAAATGTTCAGCCACCAAAGTGAGCATTTTATGATAAAAATTGTTCATAAATTATTCTTTTAATGATTGTTAAGCTTCGCAATGGTAAATGATGTCATTATTAATCATTTAGTTAATTTACTTTTCTAACAATAGTTTTGATAATAATAATTGAGTATTCTTTTTTAAAAGTAATGGTAAAAATTACTATTATTATTAGAGTTCGGAATTTATTTTCAACATTATTAACCCGTTAATGCCTGAATTGTCTTGTCTAAATGTATTCTGATGAACAATTTACTTTTAAATTTATTTGGGCTACTGAAAGTAAAAAAAGTATAATTTAAACAACTCTAGTATTAGTTTTAAAATTGCCCTTGCCCTTATTTGAAGAATTTTTTCGTTTCAATAAAAAATCTTTAATGTTGGAAGACGTAGAGGTAATTTGTGTTTCGAGATAAATTTTCTGCCACCTGATACTTTGCCAAATAGCGTTGTTTTTATTTAGTAATGCGAGAAAAATGTCTCTAGTATTACTGAGCGTGAAGCATCTAAAAAAAGTTTTTGTAAACATTTATATGTCTCTATATAAGTGTAGTGAAGTGTTTACTAAATAAATACTACTTATAATTACATATACTCATCTCTGAATGTATTAAAAGTGTTATAAATATAGTAATAGATAACATTATTCACCTTTACTTTACTTGGTGTATCTGCGTAAAAAGCAAATACGAATCGAAAAGTTATAAAATTACGAGTCAAATTACGAAATTATAATTATAATAGCAGATGCATTAAATATCTGTAGCATTATTTTTTATACAGTCGTCTACAATTTTTACTAAACGAAAAAAAAAAAAAAAAAAAAAAAAAAAGAAGAAGAAACCATTTCTATATTTTATTTTAAAGCACTCTAAAAATAGCAAGTTTATTGCAATATTTTTAAAAGGAAAAACAATAAAAATAAAAATATAAGAAAACTCATATTTTTTTGCGATTTTTATCATACACATGCGCTTTTTAAATTTTTTCCCCAAAACTAATTAATAAATTTCAAAATCCATCCCTAATTCATTTTAATAGGTTCTATTAAACATCCAAAAAATATTAAGTCTTTTCTTAAATATCTGCAGAAAATTTAGCGTTTTAAAGACCATTAATTCATGCAAAAATATAAACTGAGAAAGTACAATTTAAAGATTTCAAATCAGCGAAAAATATATCAAAAATCATAAGAATTGTTGTCTGAATTACTTTATTGAACAAACCAAATATAGTTCAATTTATAAATATGAAATGATAAATAAGCTTTAAAATAAAACCTACTTTTCAGTGGTGCCGACAAAGTTACCAAGTCTGTTTAATGTTGAACCAAGAAGATTAAAAAGTGTAAAAGTACTTCCATGGCGAAGCATTTTAGACAAACATTTTGAATTAATTTTAACAAGACAGTGTCAAGTGTCGAAAACGGTCCCTTTTACATAAAATGCGCTTTATAACCTGGTCTCTTTTTACACGAATGATCACGGCAATCTACATTTTAAGAAAATAAGTTGGTTGGTTGGATGGGTTTTACGTCACACTAGTGCTGCACAATGGGCAATTGGCGATAGTCTGGGACTCACCCCTAGAGGTGGTCCGGAGACATGACATCACAAATTTTGATAATCCACGGAAGGGATGGGTCTCCCGCTTCTATGATCCCAAGAGGTATTATTTTTGAGGGGCACATGGAGGACATTGTGGCTACAACAGATTTTACGTGCACCAGCCACCATTAGTGTACACGACGGTCATGGCCGGCTAGAGTACCGAACCCGCAATCTTCCAATTACGAGCCCGGCACTCTAACGACGGGCCTACCGCGGCCCTTTAAGAAAATAGGAGAAAAATTGTCAAAAATGAAAACGACAGAATGAGAAAAAGCCTGTCACAGTCAAAACATTAAAAAACAAGAAAATCAACTACACCCGTTGAAAAATGCACGAATCGTTATTAATTCATATGCATTGCTGGTTAGTTGTTTGGTTGATTGGGTTTTACATCGGTCTAGAGCTGCGCAATGGGCAATTGGCGACAATCTGGAACTCACCCCTAGATCACATGCATTGAAGACTAAAATAAATTCTTATTGTTTTCATTAAAGCATTGAAGTCTAGGAAGTTATATAATTTTTAAACTCATATTAATAGATATTTTATGAATACTGATATAGTGTAATACATTTTTTCTTTTGATTTATTAATATTATTTTGAAATATAAAAAATATTATGCTTATTTATAATTTTAAAATCTTTAAATTAGGATAATGATAGATAATCAAAATTGTTCAATAGAATCCTACCTACCACAATATTTCTAAATCAAAATTTTTATTTACATTAAATAGGTCATTTATAGTTCATATATTCATAAATATAGCTATGTTCATGCATATTTTAAAGCTTCTATTAATATGAAATTTCTTATTATATGGTACATTCTAGATACTATTTTAGTTCAGTAAAATAAAATAATGAATTATTTTAAATTTATAACGAGATTTATTCCCTGGAATGAAATTTCGTTAAACTAAAAGCAATTATTCTAATTGCGAAAATTAAAAAAAAAAAAAAAAAAAAAAAAATGTATTTTGACAGAAAATACAATCGAAATAGCACGGCAAGCGAAATAAGGAAATTAATTTGTTTATGCAGCAATACATTTAAATGCATTTTAAGAATAAGTTTCAGAAAATATTTTTACAAAGTAAATACCAGTATCCTTTATTGCTTTCCAAATGATTTATTCTCTATTATTGGAAAGTTTCCAATTACCTACTTGAAAAATATTTTGCTTATATTTACTTTAAAATGCAATTTCCGCTTATGATTTTTAAATTTCAAAATTAATAAATTGTAACTCTTTGTAAATGTTACTAGATGCTTATAAAAGACTTATATTTTATTATAATCAATAAAATATGATTAATGACTAGACTTTTTTCTTAGAAAATGATGTAAGATTTCAGTGACAAATGCTTATGATATTTTGTGATTCATCTGAAAATTGGAATGATTTTCCAGTGATTCAACAATAACTCACTTGGAAAAAAAAATATGCAGACTTTTGTCTAAAAATTTCTATATGATGACTCAGATTTAAAGTAAAAAATACGTTATTGTCATTTTCATTTGACTGTCGGTTGATTACACTTATATTATATAAACTTTAACTACGGTATCGCCATGTGACTTAAATGAATAAATTAAAATTAGTTAATTAATTAATTATCAATTATTAAATAAAAGAATTTTTAATGAATAAATTTTAATCCAAGACTAAAACAAATGATTCACTAAGAATTAGCAAGGAAAAAAATAATATCGTCACCTTTTTAAAATGCTTTCATAGTAGAAAAAAAAAACTATGAAAAAGAAAAGATTTTTTATTTTATTTTTAACAACTTTGAAATTTCCGCATATTTTTTTCACCATACACGATAGAGATTTATTTATTTATTTATTTATTTATTTCATATTTTGTCTAAAATTTTTTTAATTCAGTGTTTGCTGTAATTGCATAGTTCGAAATACCTTAATTCCGAAAAGAAGTGTTTCTTTTTTTTTTGTTGTTGTTGTTTGTTTGTTTTGTATGTCTCAGTGTTTGTATTTACCTATATATGTATATGTTTATCTGTAAATCTGCTAACAGCGACACTGAAAAAAGCGTATTCGCCAGAAGTCAAATCTAGGTACATTAGAGCTAGATCATGAGCTGATTTTAACTGAAAAGTTTTCATAAAATCGTATCAATAGTTCGTGTACAGGATCATTCAAATTTACTATACTATATCTATGGATGGAATTTCTTGTTAGTATGCTTTATTACATTTAGAAACTAAACAAATTCACCATACATTTTTTTATAAATCCAAAAGCATGTTTTGTATGGAATGTAGCATAAAAAGTGTTCATACCATTTATTACCAGGCTACGTAATAGGCTAAGTAAATGAAAGCAGATTCATCAGATGCTATATCTGCAAATTCATCGATAGGCATTTCAAATTGAGTTAGGCATTTATTATATTGAGTTAAATGTAAGTGCACTATGGAGTAGAATATATTGACAGCATACCGTATGTAGACCGTATAAAGGCAATATGCAGTATATAGATAATAGTCAATTTAAAGACATTATACAGGGCTGCCCAAAATATAAACGATTCCAAATTTTTTATAATACATGGGTATGCTACATGAAATTATGACTAAAATTGGTAAGATTCAATGAGCAATGTAAATAAAAGTTCTCCGAATAATTTCAAATAAGCTCTTAATTTAATAACAAACTTAAATATTTTATGATAGAAAGTTCAATAAGGAAGCTGTAGATTGTTGAGGGGAGATACAGACGCCTCTCACACACAATATGTTAGGAAAATCTCGACTTTCTTGTGTGAAGACTGATGTTTGAAAACAAACAGGCAGGTTCTAGTTGATGAATGTACTTTATTTAACGTATATTCTTACAGCAGTCCAACAAAACTATCAATTCAACAAATATTCTCAAAACAGTCCAATAAATATGTATCTTGTATAATAAAAGGCATTATTTAATGAATATTCTGGACAAATTCCGATAAAAATGTCACTTTTCCAGCAAGAGTAAAACAAACAGCATTAAATGTCCACAAAACAGGAATTTCGCTGATTCTCCATCAAAGATAAATCGCTTGGAACACAGTGTTTCAGAATGCAATCACTCAAACTAACTCTATACCTTTTGGCGATGGATTTGTGCTAGAATCCAATGGAAAGTTCAAGAACTCAGCTTCTATTCAACACAGAGCTTCGAAACTTCAGGAACCCTAAAGTACAGTTTTCGCCAAATTTGGTCGCCAAACTCGAATGAATAGAATGTCATTTATCCTCACGTTGACTGTAAATCCACATTTACTGCAACAGCCCAACTGAGCCAGGGAAGAAAATTAAACCGTTTCAACAATATATATGGCAAGTAAAACTGTTTCGAAATCTAGCGCAGTCCGAGAGAGTAGTGTAAATGCTACACTAGCTTATTTTAATTACATTTCAAAATTATTTTCTTAATTTACATTTTTATTCGAATGGTAATAAAACTTTACATAATCCATTTTCCGCTTGTTTATTTTAAACATTGACTTATTTAATTTTCAACAACTTCAAAAACGCATTTGGATTAGGAAAGTAACATAATCTTCCTCAATTGTATAAATCCAATAGTAAGTACTTGAAAACAGCGCCAAAATCACCTCTGTTGGTGACATCTAGTAATTGTTTTTCTTTACTCCCCGTGTCTTCTATAATCCGTACATGAAATTTTGTTTCATTTGGCTTATTACTTTTGCTATATTTGACTCCACACCGCAAAATTTATTTTATTGTTGCGCTGTACCATGTGGCATCGACAGCATACCAGCTTCTCTCATTACTTAATGTATTGTAAGTACAGATAATGAAAAAATTGCCTACACAAAATCCTAATTTTATACACAAAATGCAGTTTTTTTCCCCTTCCAATTGTTGAATAATTGTTGCATTGTAGTAATATTACATAAATTAAATATAATTGAGAAATCAAGAATCTTTTCCACCTGTAGAAGAAAGATTAATATTTTCGAAACGCATTGTTCTTAACATTTTTTACTGAATAATTTCTTTCTCTCACTCTTTATATATATATATATATATATATATATATATATATATATATATATATATTTTTTTTTTTTTTTTTTTTTTTTTTTTCCCTCTCTCTCTCTTTCTCTTTTTTTTTTTTTTTCAATTGAAGAAGAAAGCTGATGTCTTTGGAAATTCGTTATATTCCTATCGTGTTATCAGGAAGAACTTTTTGCATAGCACTAGTTTATAAAAAAATTATTGTCTATAACCTACAAAATAAATAGCTAAGAAAAATAATAAATTGTACTACAAAAATTAAATGTACTACAATGTCTTCTTTTTTATCAATTCTTTAAAGAAAAATACTGAAAAAAACTTACTGATTTAAAAAAAAAATGTATATATATAAGAAAATATTTAATATAACTTTTTAAAGTTATCTCAACCACTTCTTTTAAAAATGTTTTTTAATAGAATCCCAAAAACTAACTAATTACTCTTTCAAGCTAATTTTGGTTCCAGCAGTTCTCTCTTTCTTCTTTCTTGCACTAATAATTTCCTTTAATCCAACTTCCAATTTTCAGAAGGTATTTTATTAACTAACAGAAATAAGCTGCTATAATTGGGGTTCTCAAAAAAAAGAAATCGTACGACAAAAAAGAAATGTGATAATCAGGCGAAATAGGAGAAGATTTTTATCACAAAAACATTCTTTCAAAGAATAAATCTTTTTTATTATTTAATCATTCTTAGCCTTTTCACTTGACCTTCTGAAAGCCAAAAATTTTCATTTTAATTTGTTTGTTTAATAAAAAAGTACTGTGTTAGTAAGTGCGAGAGATTTAAAATAAGAAAGTATGTTTTTAAATTTTATTACAAGAGAAACTTTTTAATTTACAAATAATCCTCAGAAAATGAGATAGTATGTAATGTTTCATTTTTGCTGATTTTGAAATATTTAAATCGATTTACTGCATCTACAGTAATATTGATTAGGAGTTTCCTGTTTGTGTAAAAACATAACTGAGAATATGGAAGTTAAAAATAAATGTAGATTCTTTAAGTTATACGTTCTACATTTTGAAATTATTTTCCTTATATGTTTAGTTTATTGAAAATGAAAATTATGTTTGCACCTGAATGTAGTATTTTAGTTAAATTTAAGCTTATGCATGCACAGTTGAAATTTATTAAGTACTAAATATGATAATATTTTAACAGGTATTATTTTTATATATGATTGCAATATGTTGTGCCAAATGTAGTATAGCAAATTTTCTAAGAATTGCATTGCACTGTATCACTTGACTGTAACATATACTGCATATTATAATAATAATGTTACACTTTTAAAAAATTAAAGAACACGCTTTTATAGAAATGTGAACTATAAAGCACAAAATATCTATCTTAGTATTAAAATGCAGGGTAAGAGAAAATCATGTGAGTGGCACACCGTAAAATTTACATACATTTAAATCTTAAATTAAAATAATTTAGAATTAAACAAAAACCATTTTTTAAAAATCTCCCCTGGCTGGGATCGAACGCTAGACCTTTAGGTTCGTAGCGCGGAGCTATACCTCAACGCCACGACGTTCACGCAGGGAAATACTTTTTTTACAATATAGATTTTTTGTTTGCTCACAGAGCGGTTACAAACATACATACTGGTGAAGCTAATAAGAGCGTGATAAAAATAACAGGGATTTTTACAGATTTTTTTTTTTTTTTACTTTTATATCTTTTTTTAATATACATGCTACTGTCTTACAAATGAAGAGCGATAACTAAAATAATCGTCATAATCATATGCATACTGTAATGCATTTAAAGTATATATTTTACAGGGTGATCCTAAGAATTCTCTGTGTTATTTAATTTGTTATGTATCCTCTTTTTCATTTCAGAATAAAACTTTTGCTGAAATGAGCTAACGTCTAAAATCGAATGAGTAAGGTACTTGCGGTAAAGTAATGTATGATTTTAACTTAACTTATAAACAGATATGAATTAGCATATCTAGACTTATTTGGTATTTAAAAAATAGTTATTTATTTTCTATTAATGTAATTCTACTTTTTGTTTTATTTTACTAAACCAGCTATTGACAATTTAACATTTTATTTTCTCGTGAGTCACTGCGGGTCGAACCTTTTGGAAGTTTCATTTATTTCACTGAATAAAACAACACTTTTGAAGGAGTACACCCCTCTCTATGTTTGTCATACTCAAAGGAGATGGAGAAAACGTTGATTTAAAATTCATGATTTTTATGCATGCTTGAATATTTCTCAAAGTTACATAAAAACCGAGATTGCTGAGGTTTTAAGCATAAGCAACTGATCAAAAATGACTATTTCATTTTACTTCTTGAAAATTATGTATATTTTTATAAAGTGCTTTTTCGAAGTATGACTTTTATTCAAACAAATTCATAAAATGTAACGCGATTCCATTTGCGATATGTTTTTATCATTTATTTACCAAGAAATTGGAGCGTTAGTAATGATTGGTTGAAGTTTGTTTTGATTAAATGAATTTTCAATTTCACAAGTTTTTCGTATATATTTCGTATATCGATGCATGTTCAATATCTCTCTAAAAGAAAATTTTGCAAGTTTATGGAAGTATATCCATTTAAACAATTCTATCAATGTTTAATTAATTTTAAATGTTTATTAATTTGACTTTAATGTGTTAAATATTTTTGAATGATGTTAATTGAATGATGCATATTAATTTTTAAAAATGAGTAATAATTATGGTAACACAAAACAAATAAACTTTTAAGGTGCCTGCTTACCTTTAAAATGCAATTTTCGGTCAAAACTCCGATTTTCTATTTTTGAGTTAGAATTAAAGCCTGACATTTTAGCTTTCTAAATCAGTTTGAACTTTGTTTCTATCTTGCTTAGAACATGAGTTACAGGCATTTTAATATTAGTCACTCGCTAGTTTTTGAAACCGGAAGTGACCGAAAATGACCCGTAAACGTTTGTTTACATAAATGTTTTACTCAATATAGGCATCAAAATTTGTTACTGAATATAAATGAATTTAAAAAAGAAAATAGAAAGCTTTGAAATTAATCAGGAACTTATTAAAATTATTTTTTGTTTAGTAGGTAAAATCTTGTTTTTAAAATTGTTTTCTACTTTTTCTCAAAATGAGATTTTTAGCATTTTGCTTTATTCCAAAACATCATAACTCCAAAAGTTAAAATTAAAACGTTATGAAACTTTGACAAAATATTCTAGACGAGTTATTTTAGGTATTGAACTACGACGATGAATCTAGCTTTTTTTTTTTTTTTCTTCTGTCGATAGAAATTATGAACTGTCATGCATAATATTCATGTTTTTTCAGCATGTAAAAATGTTATCTTCTCTAAAATAAAAAATAACATGGTTATAGATTTGAGAGTAGTTCACTCCCCTAAAGACCTTTCAATAATCTAAATAAAATTTTCAGAATAAAAATATCTTGATTTAAATTTGACTTATGATGTTTTGTAAAACTGCTTTCGTTTTCGCAAATTTTATGCATATTTTGAGCCTAAATATCAAAATATTTTAAAATGTGCATACTTTTTTCAGGTTATTCACTGTTTTTTACTATATTCTATCATATAATGCACATAAATAGGCAGTTTTTCAATTATTAAAAAAAAAATCACCTCCGACAGTAGGCAGGCACCTTAAATATTTTTTATAACTGAAAAAGGAACGAAAATATAGCAGACTAAATTCAAATAAATAGAAAGATAATTTCATTAAAAAAAAGAAAAAGAAAAAGAAAAAAAAATCTCCATTGATAACTTTAGAAATGTTTGAAAAAAAAAAATAAGTTTTTAACTATCATTTATTCGTATTAGCGTTGGAGGAATGCACACACACAAACAAAGGTAGTTAAGTAGTTAATTTTACCATTAGAATTTTAGTACATTGATTAAATCATTACAGAATTAAAAAATTAGTGCTGAATACCACTATACTGCGTTTCAATATACAATAAAAATTTTCATAATAGTTTTTTAAGAATTATTTTTATATGCACAAAGCATTTATATATTATCCAAATAAAATAATTCTGAAACATCACATAAATTTCCTTTACCATGGAATCAGCAGCAAATTTGAAGTGACAGCAATGTTAAAAGCATTTAAAAAAATCTCTGTTGATAACTTTAGAAATGTTCGGAAAATAAATAATAGGTTTTTAACTATCATTTGTTCATTTTAGCGTTTGAGAAATGAACAACAACAAAAAAAAAAGATATTTAAGCAGTTAATGTTACCATTAGAATTTTAGTACACAGATTAAATCATTACAGAATTAAAAAATTAGTGGCGAATACCACTATATACTGCTTTCCAATTTTCAATAAAACTTTTTCATAATACCTTTTTGATAATTATTTTTATATGCACAAAGCATTTACATATCATTGAAATCAAATAATTCAGAAACATCATATAAATTTGTTTTACCATGGAATCAGCAGGAAATTGGAAAGTGACAGCTGTGTTAAGAGCATAAAAAAAAAAAAAAAGAAACTGGCATGTTTTTACCATCACAGAATTTTCTTTTATTCCTTGTTATATAAAAACTCTATTTACTGGTCAGCATGCACAAAAATTTAATCATATATTCTTACACTAAAGATTTTACAGATGTAGTTTTGTAAGAATTAGATACTGAAATATAGTCCTATCGAAAATTGCAGAGTTTGAGTTTTAACAATTGCATCTGTCAGTCTGTGCACAGCCAAATTAAGTCAGCTCACTTTTGCACAGTGATTATCTCGCACATCAAGTATGGTGCATTTGCACACTATAGAAGCTAAGAAATAGCTTTTCCGTACACAACAAAAATTGCTGTATAGTAACGCCACTTGTCGGCTGTTTGTAACCAAATTGAATCAGCTTTTGTTTTTATAGTGATCCTTTCAAATATCTAGTTTTGTGCAATTATTCATAATAAAAACTGAGATATAACTTTCCTATATTGGAGAAATAGCAGCATAGTAGCTCCATCTGTGAAAAGATATGCACCAAAAGTTAATAAATGTCAACTTATGTCAAGATGCAACTGAATATAACTTTTATGAAATCATGTATATTAGTTCTTGATCTAGATCTGCCATACAGACTATTTCTAAAATGGTAAAATCGTATACAAGATATTTTAAAACTGTAAATCTATTGAAATCTGGAAGTCTAAAGCTTTCATGAAATTAATACTCTCTTCTACATAGAAAGAAAAAAATATTATGTGAAAAATTTAGCATACTGCAGTCTATGTTGCTCTAAGCATGCGGTCTTAATTTCACAAAAAGCTGAATAAAATAAAACTAAAATATGTAAGCGGATAAACTAAATATGTAAGCGGATTTTAGAAACAGATTAACAGCCAAAGGGACAGTTGAGACTTACCGAACAGGATTAGCGAATAGAAATTTGATAATCAGGTGCTGTAAAAACTGTTGGTGAAATTTAAGAAAATGTGGACTTCAGGTAGAATTTACACCACTCAGTTAGATAGGGTATCATGAAGCCAATATTATCAATAATTTATTATTTTTAATTTATATGGAATTAATTTTCTTAATTTATCAAGCGACAAGTCTTTCCCAATTAATAAGTCATAGAACGGTACAACTCATGACTTTTATCACACAATCAAAATATCTGTTTAATTTTCTTAATTTTTATAGTTTATATCTTATAATATTTTCAATATCGTATTAATAATTTTTGGAAAAATGAACTAGCCAACTGAATATTCACACATGAAAACTAGAAATAGAACAACATCCTTTCAGAAAAGATATTTACGGTTCGATTTCTGAATGTTCGGTTCGGTTGCAAAATTCTTCAACTTATGGAACTATGGACCTATAGGAGTAAAAAGCAACGTCAAAAAAGTATGATGAAAGAGTAACTCATAGGTGTAGAGTTAAAAAAATATCCAATTTATTAACATTTGGGAATGAAATTCTCACTTTTTTAGTCAATATCTTAAATTTCTTGTTCGTGTCAAGCAGCAGATCCCCCCTTTTTTTTCTTATCTTACAGTTGCGTTGAGTTAAGTAAGTTTTATTTTGAACTAGTGCTACAATATAAGTAATTGGCGACGGTCTGCGATTGTACCCTAAAGGGGTACTGAGACATGCATTCACAATATACATTTACTGCTGAGGAAATGGCTGCCCCGTTTCGATGACCCTCAGAGGTATAATTTGGGATAGAAACATGGAGGATATTGCGGCCACAACGGATTTTACGTGCACCTGTAACAATTATAATACACGAAGTTCTTCGGCTGACTAGAGTATCAAAACCGCAATCTTCAAATTATGTGCCCGGCACCAGGCTACTGCGGTCGATCTTGCAAGTAGTGTTACCCAAGAATTCCCATTATTCTAGTTTAAACTATTTAGCAATGTACAGCTTACATAATTTATATCGAAACCCCATGACCCTTAAAACAATGATATAGTGTAGATGAATGCGAACTCTCTTTAATTACATTTTAATCTATTATTAGTTTTTAACGAAAAATATTCAAATACAAAACTTTCCCACGCAGAATGTTAGCGTAATAATACCTACGTACCTAACCCTCGCTAAAAAGTTTCAGTTTCAGTTTCAGTTTTTTTTTTTTCCCAATAAAAGAGATTTAAATCTTTGATATTTGCATAATAATTTCAATTTCAGAAAATGTTTTTTGACGCTCCTAAGTTAAAAATTCTCAAAATTAAATTATTGTTATATTAAAATTGTATTTTAATATGAGAATTTTGTTTTCGATCAACAGATGGCGCAACAACCATACTGCCGAATAGCCAAACACGAAATTCGAGATTTAACTGACTTTCAATTCTTCCAAACATGCTTTTTTAATTTCTTTAAGGAAATGTCCATTTTAAGTGTATTAGATTAAATTTTTGTAGCATAAATCCTTAGCAGCTGAATTTATGATTCCACGAATCTTATCTGGGTTGACCAATCAGATAATACTTTACGTCACGTCACTATCATATCATTTTTAAAAATTTAATCGTAACTAGTCCACGTTAGAGAAATATTATGTAGATTTTATTCGAAAAATATATCAATGTAATTTTTTTAGAAATATGTATAAGTGGCGCATGCCTGCTAAGAAAATTAATTATTTAATTAACACACATAATATATTTTGTTATACGATATTACCTAATGTACAAACATTTAGCATTGATAACATTACATTATATAATAATAACAATGCTTGTAACATAAATTGAATTACATTATTTAATAAGCTTTGAATTTATGCACATTGCGCATAAAATGTTCCAAATTTAAAGTTATATTATGTAAAATCCTCTAAAAGAATTCGTTGCAAATTCAAATATTTTGGATCATATTAAAAACATATTCTTTTCGAGCAATAATATTTTCATGCCAGAAAAATATAAAAAACACAAATTCTTTTTTTCTTTTTAATATTAATTTGAATTTTACAAAAATTAATAGCATTTGCATTCTGATTTAACATATGTCATAACCATAGATTAACACATTTTTCTCGTTACAAATTTTAAATTTAATTTATAAGTAATATCATAAAGATTCAAATAAGTACGCAATAAAAAAATTTATTATATATCTAAGATGAAACTGAAACGTTTTCCATTTTAAAGTATTATATTTTATTGATAAGGGGGGAAATTCAAAAGAAAATAATTCTTTTTTTGTTCTTCCTTTTTTTTTATAAATGCAATCTTAAATTCTACGAGCTTAGCTTTAATGACGTGCGGGCGGAATAATGAATAGAAAATAAGCCAGATTTTCTCTGCCCTACTTTGCTCTCTTTTACAAAAACGAATGCATTACAAATATGCGATCGATCGTATCTTGTCTAAGAAAGCATGTATGACTGAATGCCTCATTTAAATTTATTTTTCAGAGCTTTTTCAGCCATTTTGTTTACGACTTTAAAATCACCGGCATTTTTTTTTTTTTTTTTTATGTATATAAAAGAGTTTAAAAAGGAAATTAAGATAAATCTATTTAAAGAAAATTTTTACATAGGTAATTAATAACTTTTGAACTATATGTTATAGATTCGAACTATCTGTAAAAACTACTAACATTTTATAAAATTACAATATTATTAAATTGTACACTATAATGTAATAGGGTAGGTGCTCCAGTGATTGGCATGCTCCAGTAATTGGCATCTATCCCGAAATAATTAAAAAAAAGAAAAAATAAGAAAATCATATATTTTACATATAAGAATTTTAATACTTTATGTTAAACACTGGAGCATAGGGTGGAAACAACTGATAAAATGAATAACTAGCAGTGTCAAACATTGGAACATAGGGTGCCAATTACTAATAAGAGGAAAAACTAACAGTGTCAATTACTGTAACATTGAGTGGGTGTCAAATAAAAATCCATAAAAAAAAATAATAATAATAATTGTTATCAAATGTATATATTTTAACATATATGTGGTTCTGAATGTCTTTCATACCATATGTATTAACTTAAGATTTCTAAAAATATTTTCTAATAACTAGAACATTAAAAACGTCAGAGGTTGCTCTAAAAGTGTCAATCACTGGTGCACTTACCCTAGTAAGTATAACATTAAAATAAGAAAACGGTACAAGCAAGCGTGTATATACACCTGAAAGTATGTATGTATAGAGTGATCACAAGATCCAGTTACCCCCATCGCGTGTCCATACATTCATAGATGGTAACATAATACAGTGCGTTGCATGAATATAACCGCGCCTTAGCTTTAAAAATTAGAATGGTATAGAAGTGTATTAAAAAAATATTAATAGGTGACACTTGATGCAAACTGTATGTGTATGATTCAAGAAATGAAAATACGAGTCAAAACAATGAAAGACCAATATGATTTTAAAAAAATAATAATTTTATTGAATTTATGACAAAAATACATGTTGCATGAATTTAAATGCACATGTAAAAAATAAATAACTGAGTGAGAAATACTGTATCTAATACTTTTTAAAGACAACATGGGCTTCTAGAACAGCCAGTAAACGCCTTGCCATTGACTGATATAGTGGCATGAGGTCATCCAAGCTAATTGTCTTCCAAGCTAATAGAATGGCCGATTTTAGTTCATCTTTCTTGTTAAACTGGCCTTCCGTTTACGTAAACGCGGCGAACCAGAATACCCCATACGTTCTCCATTATCTTTAAATCGTTGCTTTTGAGGGCCAATCTAGAAATTTAATTTTATTGTCACGGAATCATTTTTTCACGATATGTGCTGATGTACATATGCACAGTCTTGCAGAAAAATATAATTTCTTCCAGATTTCTTGACTGCTTGACGGCGGAGGTTCTTTGTGAGCATCTGGACATAATCTACAGAGTTCATAGTGTTCTTCACGAACTCTAATTCGAAAGTCACTGGCTGCCCGCACCATGACAAATCCACCTCAAGATTGACGTTTTGAACAATGCATTTCTTCGGTTCTCAAATCGTGCCAGTAGCTATGGAATCCGTCCAGGCCATCGAGATTAAACTTTTTTTCATTTGAGAAGATTACATTTTCCCAATTTAGTTGATCTAAAATCCATTTTCTTGCTCATTCCAACCGCATATCTTTGGGCTTTTGAGTGAGGGGGAGTTTCGCTTTTATTTTCTTAAATTTAATGAATGTTGCAGCTTTGATAATTCTCCATATGGTTGTCCCATGAGCACCCAGCTTGTATTTAGCCTTTATTTTTGCACAGGAAATATTCTTATCCTTTGCAGCGTTGCATATTCGACAATTGTCGTTACTGGTGAGCTTTCCTGTTCGCTTCTTATACGCTTTTTTCCCATAATTTGCTCCTTTCTTTATATAATTTCGCACAACACTCTCACTTCTTCCGATTTGGCGCCCAATTTCACGATTGCTAAAGCCTTTACTACACATAAAGTCGATTTTTATCCTCTCATCTACTGTCAAAGTTTTCCCTCTTGCCATCCTGAACAAACTCTGTAAATTTTGCCCTTAAGCATTTAAACTGTTTTTAAGAGAACTTTAGCAACACGACTATCTGTGTTTTAGTTTAATTCCGGTGGCTCTGTTAAATTTTAAACGCAAAATACAGAGTGCGTTTAATTTCGCGCAACAAACGAAAAACAGTGGAAAATAAGAAAATGCTTAAACACTCATTTACATAAGCTTATATGAGTCTAAACATACGTGCTCAATGCACCTTATTCAGTTATTAGTCATATGCAATTACTGTAAGTCACATTTCTTCTTTTAAAATTTTAAAAATCCTATTTCTGGTTATTGGAAAAGGTGCGTTTTTTTCATGCAACGCACTGTATTAACGTGGGATCAAGGCAGAGGACATTTTTGAGGTAGTGTAACTAATCTTTACTTTTTATTCTAGAGTGTCTGTGTGTACACCATCGTTTTCATAATACGATATACTTCTCCTCCATGTACGGCGTGGGCCGCGGTAGCCCAGTCGGTAGAGCGCCGGGCTCGTAATTGGAAGATTGCGGGTTCGGTACTCGAACCGGCCAAAGATCATCATGTTCACTAATGGTGGCTGATGCACGTAAAATCTGTCGTAGACGTAATGTCCTCCATGTTCTGATCAAAATTATACCTCTGGGGGTTACCGAAGCGGTGGAGCCACCGTCTTCGTTTAAGATGAAAATTGTGATGGCATGTCTCCGGACCATTTCTAGGGGTGAGTTCCAGACCATCGCCAATAGCCCATTGCGCAGCACTAGTGCAGCGTAAAACTCAATCAATCAACGATGTACGACGTGAAATTTTCCTCAACATTGCTGGCGTGATGGCAGTGAATGTAAGTCGTCCAACATCGTTAAGCTACTGAACGTCTGGTAACGTGCAGCAAACTTTTGTTTAACAACAATTCATTAACTTCTACGCAATACATAGGGGTACCGGGCCTTTGTTATCACTCTGTGAAAAGGGGTGATTATAATTAAACTTTACTTGTAAACAACATTCAGCAGCAAAAAAAAAACGAAAACCGAGTGTGCGGAAGAACATATAATATTGGAAATGGCTCAGAAGAATGCTAAGGAGTTTGAACATTTTTAAAAATTAGTTTTTGATCCTGTGTAAGTCCCTTCTTGTGATGTAGATTATCACATATTATAAAATTAATTTTCGCTTTAAAAGATAGTTAAATTCTCTAAATAAAATAAAATTATAAATTATTTAATTGTAACCAAGTATTTAAAATGCAACGATGTAACTATTTTTAACTTATAAATAATAGATTTGCAATATACTATTTTTCTAATTTTTATGTGTCCCTTTTCATATATGTTTCAATGTAATTGAAACAAAACCTTTGTTCGATTTCCAGTATTCATTTAACAATTCTAACGTAATGAAAATTCTTTTCGCTCGGTAAATGATATTATTTTGACTCACTTCTTCCTTTTATTTTGTGAAACCGGATAATAATTAATTCGGCTTCTTTTAATCTTACATTGTAATATAACTCAAGTGCCCTCTTGTCACGTAATTTACATCAGCAGCTAGACAAAATATTTGCTTAGTTGGTTATTTCCCAGTAATTAAAGACTTGGCAAAATCACGCCAATATTCACTAACAACGGCAACTGAAGTACTGATCGCCTTTTCAAAAAATTACATAACAATATTCGTAACGATTACCGCATCTCCTCTCTATCTTAAATTTTAAACTTGGCGTATATAAAATTAAACGCCAAAAGCAATGTCATTTGTCGCTCCACCTTTGGATGGCACTGACGATAATGATGTAGCTTAAGAAGGTTTAGGGCCTCGTGCCTGGTGTTGTTCCCCCACTCCCTACTATTATTGTCAGAAATTTATCATGCTTTTAATAGACTATGGTCACACCACAAATTATCTTCTAATAATCAATAAATTTAGCTGAACTACTGAACTAATATCTTGCCTCATGGATTCGTTCTTGAGTGATCTGCTTTCATCTAAAATTAATTTTTAACTTGACTTTTTTACAAATTATTTTGAAATTCCCAACGCAATGTTCATATCTTTTCGACAGCAAGTATTTTTCATCACAATTCTATTTGTTATATTTGCCATTTTTTACAAAAAAGCTCCCTTTCGTGGCCAATTTTTGAAAAAAAAAAAAAAAAAAAAGAAAAGAAAGAAAGAAAGGAAATCTTTTGGTAAATTTAATTAATTTATTTACGGAATTCGGTGTCAATCTCCTCGCCTAATTTAGCTAAAACATACTGCTTATAGCGGAAATTTAATTATAATCACTCTGTAATAATATTTATACATATTCAGAGACAACGTATGAAAAAAGCGAAAACGAATAAATAAATTAATATCTTATACAATCACCAACTTTTAGAAGCACAAAATTGTTTTTTGAACAGCTACAAATACTTTATTTATGTTAGTTATGCATGTCGCTTCTTGTATTTTGCTGAATCGTTTAATTATTCATTGTATGTAATGAAATATGCTACTAGAAAATCTATAATTTGTTTCACATAAATTTTAACTAATTGTAATTTAATAAATCTATTTTTACATTTTTTTTTCCCCTGCAAAATTATTTGCCTTTAAAAAATTAATATTTCATGGAATAATATCCATGGTAAATCAGCAGGCATAAAATATCCAAAAATAGAAGCTAAAATAAATTTTTAAGTAAATTATGGTCATTATGATAGTAATTTTTTATCTTTAAAAAATAACAATAATTTGCTAAGACAAATGTAATAACACTTTTAGAAAATTAGATTTTTTTTATTCTGTTTATTATCACGTATTTTCTTTTAAACACCAAATTCACCAGTTGTTATATTTTTAAATTTAGTGCCGAGTAAAAAGGTAAAATAAAAAGTGAAAATTTCACTGCATTAAAAAGAAAGAAAGAAAAAAAAAATCCGTTAAACTTTAATATGCATAAAGTCTTTAAACAACTTACGAAGGCCTTCGTGTTACGTCATTACGTAAAGTTAATTCTTTCACTTTTTTTTTTTTTTTTTTTTTTTTTTTTTTTTTAATCAAAATTAATAATGACTGTTTTATAAAATTAAGAAAAACATACATGGTTGACGGTCTAAATTTAGTATATATTTACAAACAACTCTTGAACTTTTATTAATGCAACCAATTTAGGCCATGCGTTTTTTCAATGGATTGAAAAAACAAGTAGAGGCAAAACAAATTGAGTAAATTTAATGTGACGTAATTAAAAAAAAAAAAAAAAATCTGAAAAAACTTAACATGAAAATAAATTACGTTAATTTTATAAGATAATGCGTTATATATCATTTTACGATGTTCATTATAAAATGCCGCTTATTTTTATTTTATTTATTTATTTATTTTTTGGTAATACATTTTCTTAAGAAAAATATATAATGACTTTCAGAAAATTCAAAACAATAAGTTAATAATTTTCTTAAATTTAAGTATTTTTCGCTTTAAACAAAGTCTTGATTTGCTTGTTTCAGTATTTTTTATTCATGGTGAATTATGTTGCTTTATTTATTTATTTATTTTTATTTAAATCAATGAAAAAAAAAAAAAAAAATCCGTTTTCATTTTCCAAAAATATTTTTATAATATATATATATATATATATATATATATATATATATATATATATATATTAATTCTAGCGAAAGCTTTTCCTCGTTGCATATGGTAAATTTTAAGAAGATATTTGAAAATTTTTAAAAAATTAAATTTTTTTGCCTTAAGGTTATTGAGATTCTTTTGTAAAATTTCTGATGAAGCTTTATATGAAAAGATCATTCATACAAAAAAAAAAAAAAACTGAGATACAAAATTTTCTATGGTTATGCCTTATTATTTCGATACTTCAAATGCATGAGGAGATTTAAAAAAATACTTAGACGTAACATAGATTAAGAATTAAGAAGAAAAGAAATTTGTATTTAAAATAATGTTACTTAATGATTTTTGAAGTAGATTTTTAAAAGAGATTAGACATGTAAAATGTTTGGAAAATCTTATAAGCGAATCTTTGAAAATAAGTTGGACTGATAAATTGAAACTGAATTCGTTAAATACATATATTATTACAATCTAAAATATATGAAAAACTAATTAAAATTAAAATTTATAGATAAATAACAATACCATTTTTATAAAACTGATAAAATCATACCTCATTAAAGGTTAAATTTTACTTCATATTTGCGGAACCGTTTTACTTTCTTTCTTTCGGGTTTCTTTCTTTCTTTTTTTTTTTTTTTTTTTTTTATCGGATTGAAAGCATAGGTGAAAAATAATATTAGGCAAAATTTAATGTG
Source organism: Salticus scenicus (assembly GCA_963930645.1). Lineage (NCBI taxonomy): Eukaryota > Metazoa > Arthropoda > Arachnida > Araneae > Salticidae > Salticus > Salticus scenicus. Next base: position 111,360,748 of record OZ005654.1, on the reverse strand, counting down.
GCCTGTTTTAAAAATTGTTAAAAAAAAAAAAAAAAAGGTGAAAAGTACGGCGGGAATATTATAAGATCTTGCATGCTATATCATTTTATGATGTTCATAGCGAAAATTATTACTTTCTTCTACATGTATATATAAAGTATTAGATTCGGGAAAATTTTTAACTCCAGTTTTCGATGGATTTACATGTTTTGGGATGTCCTGAACACGATTTGAATTATTTTTAGAAAATGTCTGTCTGTCTCTCTGTGTGTGTATGACATATTTTGGGGACGCTCTATCTGATGAATGAATGAAAGAAATTTAACTAAACTTGGTATTTCGTTGGACCCTGACTTAAACTGGTGCTGATTAGATTTGTGGAACGATTGCTTAACAGGTGGGGCTGTGATCGCATTTTTTCTAAATTTTTAACATGGCAGTATAGGACAAATTTTCGGATAAATGTACACAATGAGAGTTATTTCAATCGTGTGAATGTAAAATTAATATGAATCATTGATAATAGTAGTAGTTAACTAGGAAAAAATTTTGTGCATGTGCGAGCATCGCTCCCGCCTCCCCCTCGGAGGGGAAATACCTCCTGGGGGTAGTAAATTTTCAGTATGGATATCTTTCGAAAGATCTCGTTAATACCTTTAAAACGAATGGCTGAACTATAGATCTGTGATAATTTAAAACAAAATTATCGATTTTTTTTATCTTTTAAAGAATATATATATATATATATATATATATATATATATATGTACATATATTTATTTATTCTGATTTTCAAAAAAAATGACATATTTCGGTATTTAGTGATAATGTAATACAGTCAGATAAAAATCGTCTGAAATTATAATGGAAAAATAATTTGATAATTTAATAAATAATTTGTATTGAATAAATTTTGTGCAAAATTTTATACTAGAAAGTCATGTGGTGGCCACATCATACTAGTTTCTTTCTTTTTTTTTTTTTTTTCGATTTTCTTTTCTTGTAAGAGTTTTTATTAAGAAAAAATATGTATATAACTCTACTACTTTCAGGAAATTAAAGAATTTTAATTATTAATGAACAAAATTTTAAGCGGAACCGTTTTACGTGACGCGTTTCTCTCTTCTTCTTCTTTTTCTTTTGGGGTGGGGGGGGGGGTCGGATTGAGAACATAGAAGAAAAATAATATTTAGCACATTTAATTTAACTGTTTAAAAAAAAAACGTAAAAAAAAAAAAAAAAAAAACATGAAAAGATTAAAAGTACGTCGTGAATTTTATAAGATCTTACGTGCTATATCATTTTATGATGTTCAAAATGAATATTATTTTTTTTCGATTTTCTTTTCTGGTAAGAGTTTATATTAAGAAAAAAAAAAACACATATATAATTCTACTGTTTTCAGAAAATTAAAGAAGTTTAATTAATTATTTGAACAAACTTTAATCGATTTTTTTTTTCTCTTTTAACAACATCTTCATTTTTTTTCTTTCCAAATATTTGATTCACAATGAATTATATTGCATTTGATTCTCCTTTAATCAGAATGATAATACTTATACTGAATTTTTTCTCCCTGTTTATTCAATATATATATATATATATATATTAAGGAAGGCTTTTAATCGTAGCATGTAGAAAATGTTTAGAAAATACTTGAAAAATTCTTTAAATAGTTCCCTTTAAGGTTATTTACGACCTTTTTGTAAAAGTTTTGCTGAGACACTGCTTTACGTAATAAAGGTCATTCACACAGGAAAAAATATGTAAAATTAGATAACATCTACATTGATGTAAAATTTCATCTTGAAATGCTTTATTATTCGATACTTCTAAAAACAGGTAGGTTATTCACCTTAACAAAACCTTTATACGTACCATAGAAGCAACAAATGTAAAACAAAAATGTTTTTTATAATGATGTTACTTAATCAATTACTTAAATATATTGGAAAACTTTAAATGAAATATTGAAATGTATTGAAATGTTAAATGTATTTATATAATTATGCATTAAAATAATTCTAAAGTAATATATGTTCGTCCATAACATGTGAAAAGGTATAAATATTTAAATGTATAAAGAATTATAATTATTTTTTCTAATGCATAACAATGCTATTTTTCTAAATTTAGGTAAATGCATATGTACACAGTGGTTTCCTGGTCATCTGGCAGGTAATGGGCCAGACCTCTGCTGCATTACCTAAAGTGTCGGGTTACTAGAAATCACAAATAACGAGGCATTTAAAAGGCAGAAACTATGTTTTATTTCATACATATGTATATGTAATTCTTTATATCATACGCTACATTAGTACATAAATGCAATAACAGTGTTAACATAAGCCAAAACTACAGCAAAAAATAAAGGTGTATTGTTATAATTTTCTATTTCATTCTTTTTTTCACATTAAATGACATTTTCAACACATGTTCTTGGAGTCACACCAATTATATAAAGCCACTCATAGAAACATAATTTTTTTTTATGCTGAGATAATAGAATCACGCTCAAAATTACCAGTTACCCGCTTAGTAGCTGCCTGTATAAAAAAAAAAAAAAAAAAAACAGATAACTGTCTGGGCAGGAAAAGTATAATGTCGGATTATAAAATGAGTACTTTTTTTTAAGAATAATTTTTATTTATATTTACTGAGATTTTATCCGACATTTTTAATTTTTTTTTATTAATTTAATCAATTAGAAATGTATATATTTTTTAAACGGATTGGGGGAATAGTAAGCTGACCCCTTTTTCTGGATGTAGCCTTTATTTTAAAGGAGTTTTTTTTTTTTTTTTTTTTTTTTTTTTGTATTTAGAAATTAAATTATTTAGCATTGGTACTTTAGTTTTAGTTTTTATTTATTAGGAATGAAAAAATACATCTGTAATTAGGTAATTATAGCAATATTAACGCTTCTCTGTTATAACGGTATTCTAATCTGGCCACTATAGAATAGATGCAAATACTAAGTAAATTTAATTTGGCGTAAGTACTTTTTACTTCAACTTTAAATGAAACAACAAAATAATAATAATAAAAATAATCAATTTTACAAGGCCTTTCTTTTTTTATTATTTTATAAAGTTCATAATGTGAAAATAATTTTCTCTCTCTCTTTCTCTCTTTTTTTTCCCCCCTAGTAAAATGCTTTTCTAAGAAAATACATAATGATGATACTTTCAAAAAATTAAGAAATTTAAATTAATAATTTCAAGAAACTTAAAAAAAAATTTCCTCTTTTAACAACGTCTTGAATATTTTCTCTTTATAATTTTTTTTTAAAATTATTTCCATCTTATTTATTCTTTTTTATTTTCTTTAAGTCTCTTTCTCGTCACACGGAGTGAATTTTTAGAAGATACTTGAAAAATTCTTAAAATGTTCTGCCTTAAGGTTATTTCCGATTCTTTTGTAAAATTTCTGCTGAGGTACTGTTTTATATGAAAAGATCAATCATATGAGGATGAAAAGAAATATAAATTGATGTAAAATTTCATATTGTTATGCCTTATTATTTCGATACTTCAAATATATGACGGAAAGTAATACACTTTAATAAAACCCTTAGACTCAGTATAGATACAGGAACTGAAAAGAAACAGAGGATAGTTTTCAAAATCATGTTACTTAATGATTTTGGAAGCATATATTGCATTTAAAACTTTGCAAAACTTTATAAGTGAAATCTCGAAACTAAACTGAAATTATAATTTGAACAAGAATATAAAAATAATTATATTTTAAAATATCCAGAAAATTATATTTGACTTTCTATATAACGTAAAAAGTCATAGTAATAGATAGCAAATTAAAATTTGGAGTAACTCAGTATAATGAGATTTTTTAAAACTTAAGAAATGCATAACATGTTTGAAGGACTAATTTAAGTTTATATTTGCTGATTTCTTCTGGCTCTTTAATAATGACATAGATTTAAGAGATTCGCCCATCTTATTTTTTCAACAGATTGAGGGGTTAAGTCAAGCCTATGAAAATTGAGTAAATTTAATGTGATTTAATAATAATAAAAAAAATGAAAAAATGTAAAACAAAGAAAATAAACTATTTGAATTTTATTAGATTTTGCGTGTTGCATCATTTCACAATATCAAAAAAATAAATAAATAAATAAATAAATAAATAAAAATAAATAAATAAAAAATAAAAAATAAATAAAATAAAATAAAATAAATAAGAAATACATACAAAAGTATACAATGACATTTTCTGAAAATTAAAGAATTTAAATATAATTAAGTTTTTCATTTCTGTAAACAATGGCTTGTATTTTTTTCCAACTCCACATTTTTTATTCATGCCAAAGCGTGTTTCGTTTTATTCATCTTTAATCAGTTGAACCAATGTTGCCAAATTTGGCGTATTTTTTATTCAATAATCACCAATTATTTTAATAGTAACGTTTGCCTAATCAATTCGAAGATTAGTCGTCTATTATGTATATCAAATGTAAAATTTTTAAATTATTAGTGATTATTGAATACAAAATACGCCAGATCTGGCAATACTGAGTGGAACATTACTTTAAAAAAAAAACTTTCTACATTTATTTATTTATTTATTTAGTGTCATTTTTAAGGCCTTTCCTCTTTGCACACGTTGTTAATTTTTAAAACATACTTGAAAAATTCTTTAAAAAATAAGAAACTATATAAAACTCGTGTGAAATTAACATTACTTTTTCTTATTAGTGTTTTGATTCTTTCAGATTGAGTGACGCGATATTATGGCGGGTGCACTGACACATTAGCGACCCACCTTTTTGACAGTAAACTTTGCTGGTGAGCGTTATTCTTGTAAGTTACATTATTTTAGAACAATTTCATTGGTATTAATATTTATGGTACAAACGTAAATGCATTTTAATTATTACAGGGTTGCCACTCAAACAGGAAAATGAAATTCCCTGACTTTTGCAGGTTCTTCTGGTGTGTTCTAAGAAAATTCCAGTCTAACCATATATTGAGCACTGGTTGTGTTGAGGGCAAAATAATTATGGTACTACTTGAAAACACAAAAAATACATATGACAAAATTTATATACAGTGATAGCGTCTGTCGCTTATAAGCGGAATAAGAAATTTCTTTCACGGGCGGAAAGGAAGGCTGGCGATGTTTTAAAAAATCGTGGAAATTAAAGGGAAAAAAAAAAAAAAAAAAAAAAAAAAAACAGAAAAATGACCCTACGATGGCGGATTTTTTTTTTTTTTTTTTTTTTTTTTTTTTTTTTAGCAACCATCATATAAAATTCCCTGACTTTTCCAGATTCTGGCTAAAATATTCAAATTCCCTGACTTTTCTCTGACTTTTATGGTAAATTTTTGAATTCCCTGACTATTCCAGGTTTTCCAGGTTCTCCAGGTATCGTGGTAACCCTGATATCTTTCTAATCAACGTATTTGCATTCTTAATAACTAATTGCGCAAATATAAATATTCGGAATTATTATAAGAAATAAAATTACGTACAGATTGCAAAAGCAATGCCCAATGGCGGAGCTATAGTTATCCTCCTGACGTGAATTCAAGTCAGTGTTCGCTAAAGTGTTACGTGTTTGGCCCAGAAAGTGTAAATAAAAGAAAATTTTATTAATGGTCTTACACTCTTATTCAAACCTCGCTGGGCAGGAGATAAAATTTGTGTTCATATTTTTTCAGAATAGGGTGTAATTTTGTGAAATTCAAGCAATGGGAATAAAATGTTCCACTAATGTTGAATAGCCTAAAAATACATTACAAAAATATAAATAAACTTCAAATAATTTCCGACCAAAGCTTATAATACTTACAAGTTTTTTTTTCTTTCTTTCTTTGTTATTATTTTGCGTAGCCATGTAAAAGAATGAAGTCTTTTATATGATATTTTACAAGAAAAGATGCAATTTGCATATACTTTTGTGCATTAAAAAATAAATATCTTGAATATTTGTAATACGTCTAGTTCAGTCAGCAGAGTTAAAATATTAAAATAATGTATTCCATCTATAAAACATAATGCATTTGAAATATTTTGTATATCCATGTATACGAAACTTTTTGTTTAACTTCGCGTAAAGTTTCATTTATTATCATCATATGAGTACAAATTTAGAATAACGAATTTGAAATTTTTGCTAACATTTATTTTTATGCCTACAGAAACAAACGAACAAAACAATCATTAATTTATGTATAAATATTTATAAGAATTTTTTGATTGAGGAAATTTAAAAAGTTTTAATTTTTAAGAAAATTCACGCCGAAAATTTTGGCACCAAAACGTTACTTTCACTAACATGTATGGGAAAATAATGATAATAAAAACAGAACTGTTTAGAACCACCTTCTTGGGAGAATCTAATAAAAATTGTGGTGCTTAAAAATAAGGATTACTTTTTAAACATATGCGCACACACAAATAAAGAAAAAAAATATGTCAAAAATCATTAAAAAGAAAAATAATAACTGATATGATTAATAAAATTTATTTCAGACAAGTGTACATTTTTCATATAAGTTTACAGTTGTTGTTTATCTACATGGTAAAACTAAATTAGGTTAATTGTTAATTATAAGTAAAACAAAATAAACGTAATATGAAACACATTTCGTGTTTCTATTTTTAATATAACTAAAAGAACTGTTAAAATTAAAAACTGAAATTTAACTTTCTTCTATAAATAATAATAAATTTTCCTGACATCACACCCCAGAATATATTTATTGAAAAAAAAAATTAAAATATAATAAACTTTACGATTTTAATTTCATATATAATTTTTGTTCTTTAATGGAAGTAATTATTTTTAGAATTACAAATTTAAATTAGATAGATTTAAAATATTTTTACTGAGTATAAATTTTTTTAAACAGGTTTAGAGATCCTTAAATATATATTTTTTTTTTAAACGAAAAATATAATAATAAAATACATCAAGAGGATTACATATAATTAGAAGATTAGAGACTGAATCTTATAATGGTTGCTCAAATTACAGTTTTAAATTCTAGAAAAACTACATTGAAGCGATTTTCATTTTTTAAATTCGTTTTAAGAACATTGTAATTTGGACTACAAAACTTGTAGAATTTGTAGCCTTGAATAAGATTTTCAGAACAACCTCTATCAAAGGCCACTTCTCTAAAAGGCTAATTTTTATGACATCCTCTAAAATAGGTTTCACTGTATTTTTCTAGATACACAGCGATTATTACATTCTAACTTTACTTTTATTTTCTTTAACGTCATATATAAATGAATAGCAGTAAAAAAAATTCGTTTTCGATAAGTTAAGCAAAATTCATTAAAATCTAAAGAATTATCTAAATTATACATTGTTAAAAAAATTGTCCCAGGTTGAGCGAAAACACGGTACACAGTATCTACAACCATGCGATAGTGAAATCTTTTACCATTATTTGGTGCTTAGTTAAACAAAATATTGGTACTGAAATAAGATGGAGAACGTGGAGAAATATTTTATCATAATTTGATACTTTTCTACAGCAAGAAGTACCAAAACATGATAGAAAGTTTCACCATCGCATAGTTGCAGCGACAGTTGTACTAAGTTTTGGTTCAACCTATCAAATTTAAGGTACTGTAGTACCGACATTTGGTTCAACCTTGAACTGAAATTTTTAACAGTGTAGAAGTTAAATAATGTGAAAGAGAAATATAAATTTCACATACCATTTTCATCATAATAGGTGACGGAAAAAAACTAAAACACTTACCTAGAAAGAAAAATAAATAAATAAATAAATAAAATAATACAATAATCACAAATTATGTAAGAAAAATAATAATTATTTATTTTCTACTTCTATTTATTAATTGATTTAATTTTCAGAAAGTCTCAAAAAATGATATTAAAATATAAAGGATGATAATAAAGATTTTAATATATTAAAATATATCTAATTAATATGAGTAAGATAAATCCAGTAAAACTTATGATAAATTGATTCTAAACCAGTTTATGAGTGATTAACTGGAAAGAAACGCCAGAATGTTTTATTCTCTTACAATAAATAAATAAATTAATAAGTTAAAGTTAAGATGTGTTTGGGGCTATGGGAGCAATGGGCACCAAATTTTAGAATTTATGTATGTTTAATTGTTCTTATAATCGTCATAATGACCTTAAAATTAAACCGAAAACCAGGATTCTTTTCTATGAAAATGTTTCTAACTTTCGAATTACCAAAGTAAAAACAAGCAAAAATTTTACTATGTTTTACAGAATATTTGCTTTTTCCAGTTTAAAGAGCAAAAACTACAAAACAAAAAATTCAAATTACACCCCTTTTTCCATGGAATTTTCCCCAGTAATTTATGGGAAACTCCCTTTTTAACAACAAATTAAATGTAATTTTACGGACTTCTCTAACTTTTTTTTTTTTTTTTTTTTTTTTTTTGCTACAATATATATATATATATATAATTTAAGTTTTTTTCTTTTTTTTTTTTTTCCTTCAGTACGTTATTTTTTGTATGTAAAAAGATCATCACAAACATATTCTAAAATACGACAAACTTTAGGTTTTTTTAAATTAGATTTTGAATTCTTTGAGAGAACTTTATTCATATTTTAAATAGAATAAATGGTCAAAATTTTTATTGAAAATAACACTGTTCTGATGTTTATTGATAGCTAAATTTTGAATAAAAATTTGAAAAGAAAAAACGAAAAAATAAAACTAGTATTTTATTAATAATTATTTCTAATACCTCCTTTCGCTTTTCAGGGCACCTAAGCATGCAGATGTAACTATGCACGTCAAATTATTTAAAATGACGATATTTGTATAAGCTAAATTCACAGATTACATAATTTTCAAATGTAATTATTTTTTTATTTTGCAAATTTAAAACAAATTACTTTCTCAGAATTAAAATATTTAAATATATATATACATTTACACCACACTGAAAATACGTAAAAACTACATTCTTTTCCTCATTTTCAAAAAATTAGATAATAAAATTAGCAATAATTATATACAACTCATTGAGGATAATTATATACGTTAATGTACAGTATATACGTTAATATACAAGACATAATTGAACGATATATATAAAAAAGGGATATTTTCAGTACATTTTCTGATTTCAATTCTCATATTATTTTACGTATGGATATAAAAACTAAAATGGTAAATTGACTTAACTAAATATATTATAAAATATAAGATCCTGTTACAACAAGTGTTTAAAATCTTAGACATATATTCAAATTTTTAACAAATCATAAAACCTCTAGAACACATATCGAAAAATAGTAAAGCTTTAAAACACTTAACACTTCACCAAGGATATGATTGAAAAATTTTTATAAGATAAATAATAATTAAATTCTGGTCATATGTGAGCATAAATACGAAATGTATCGGATATATGGCCAATTACTTATTCTATAAACAAATAACAGTACCCGCAACATATTAAAATCACATTCGTTCTGAGCAAAAGTGATTTTATTAAGCGACATATTTTTATATCCGGCGAATGTTCCTGCACTCAAGAAAAGGTATTATTTACCTGAATTTGGAAAAAAAATTCAAAAGGTACAAAATAATGGAACTAATAAATAACAGTAATTAATTTTTAAAGGATAATTATTTGATTGTTCCTTCAAAATAAGTGAATTAAACACATCCCACACAAGTTCTGATGCGCTCTCTTTTAAGGAAAATCATCAATACTTTGCTTAAAGTCCACGCTTTTCTTTTAAATTTAAAATCTTTCCGTTTAAGCTTCTTGCTTCTTGGTTATTTCGGAATAAGAACTAAAAATTGCCTTTCAATTAAACATTATAAAATAAAATCACTTGCGAATCAAATCAAATTTGTAACTTATTACTGTGGCTTTGTAGAAAACATTCCTTGAAATTATTACTAAGGTGAGTGATGGGCCGTGTTTAATTGCTGTAATTGTAAAATTTAACATTGTGAATGTAAAATTTTCGACAAAGAGAGATAACGGTGGGATTGCTGTATTTTATTTTCTATTTTATTTCCTAAATACAAAAGCACCGTGTAAATAGAAATTTGTTTAGCGTACATAAATGACATTTCTGCTGCTGAAGAAATTTTTTTGAGCTTATTAACCGGCGATGCTGATTTTATTAAGCGGCGTTTTAAAATTAGTTTGCGTTGATTTGATTCCAGTCCTGGCAATTTGATTAGATTAAGCGGCTGATTTTATTAACCAGTGATTTTATTAAGCGGCGGTTACTGTATAAAAATATGTGAAACAAATATAATGGTGGTATAGAATTGTGTTTAAGACTTATTGTCTATTCTAGCGATATAGGTCTGTGTGGAAGGTTTTTATAGAAACCTTTGTCAGATATTAAAGCGAATTTCGATTAAAAAAAAAAAAAAAAAAAAAAAAGAAGAAGAAGAAGAAGAAAAGAAAAGAAAAAAGGGAAAAAAAAAAGAAAACCTCTGAATAGATAAGACAATGAATGATATTTGGGTGTTTAAGTTGGCAATATATAAATATATATATATATATATCCCGATTTTTACTAGGAATAAAATTAACTACTACAATTTAAAATACTTTCTTCTTGTAAAATTACATAATTATGCTACATTCATGAAAAATACGATTTTTCTTTCTTATTTATCTCATTTTTTTTCGTTTAGTAAATTTCAACATTTTAATTTCAATATATTTATATTTTATTCAAATATTTTTAATATCCAGATAAATTCAGTATCCATTATTAACAATATTTATCATTAATATCAATTTCAGTAGCTTAAATAACATCACTTCAACCTAATCTAAACAATGGTTACGTAAATAAAAGCAAACGGTTTTGAAAATGTAAAATATTATATTTAATTTCTATACTTCTTACTAAAATATATTGATAAACATAATTCGTACTTCTGCATAGCTCATACTGAATATACTTATAATAAAATGCATATCATCCAATACTCAAAAGAATTTAATTAAATTATCTTCATACGATATAATGTGAATTACTCCTGAAGGATTTCCTTAAATATTCTCGTATTTTGTTTGCGCAAATTTCGTTGCTCAATCTGAAACGTAATGTTTACTTGTGATCATAATTTAAATGAATGCAGTAATTTCAATTCATTTTGGAAATATATACTTAAAGAAGGTGTAAAATTCATTGCTCCAGTACAACACAGATATTATGCATAATAAGTTTAATCGATAGGGAATCGTGGAATAGAGCCAACGTGCAGTTATTTTACTAATTAGAATCAGAAATTCCACAAATATTTTGTTTTAATTAGCAAACTGTTTTAACGTGAATTTTATACAGAATTGTAAAGTATATATTTAAAGCAATATATATATATATATTCAACATTTTTGTCTTGAAATGTTCAAAGAATTATTTGTGGTTTTTATTGAACTAAGTTCTGAACTTTTATAAAGTTCCTCGGAATATTTATTGATTTCAGACTTTTAGTACGACAGGGCTACTGTTCTCAGACAGCGATTTTAACGTTGTAAACATTGGCTGTAGGTCACCTTGAATCAAGAATATACAGGGTGATTTAAAGGTCATGGTACACACTTGCAAAAGGGATAGAGAGCATCACAAGGGTTGAGAATTTTATAAAAAATCATGACCGCAAACGCCATTTTAACCCATTAAAACGTTTTATTTTTATTTATTTATTTATTTATTTATTTTTAATTTTACATGCTAACATTTACATAAACAAACATACGTAGTAACAAATCTGTTTGTAATCGATATATTTATCGTACTGATGTTCATAAAGGATTAAAATTGCTTTTGCATTTATGTGTTCTAGTATAGGATGCCTTGGCGAAATTTGAAATTTGTCATTGAAATAGCTCATGCTTTTCTTGCCAACATCGTTATTTACGAATTTGCTATAGCCATTTTGCTCCATTGCCAAAATGACATTAAAAAGTTAAAAGCCACCTGGAGGGTCCTATAATGCATCTATACCAATGAAATTTTAAGAAATGTATATAGAAACCATTGCTAAGTAACGAAACACAGTTGCCCCATGTATTACAGAAGAATACATTAATAAAATTCTTTCGTACTAAATTAAATTCTGTTTTGTACAGAATTTTGTATTTATTACTTAGAAAACAAAAATAGATATCGGGTGTATTTTCTTCTTTCTTTTCTGCAAACTGTTTTGCTTTCATAATTTTTTTACCTGGCATTGAGAAATATGTGGTATTTTATATTTCATTGATTGGCCATGCTTTTCAGAATTGGCACAAGCTCAAAAGTTTGTACGATGTCTTTTGTTTTCAAATGGAGACTTTGTATAAAATCATTTTTATATGCATAGCTTGTTGGTTATTTTTGTAAAGTATCCAAGTTTACTACCAAAATGAAATTTTACCAGCTTTTGATTTTCCCATTTACTTTTTTTATATATATATTCTGACAAAAACGGCTTTATTTTTCGCTCATGGCAGCAGGTGGTAAATTATTTAGATTAAAAGTTTAAAACCAATGCTTGAAATTTATTTAGCGGTCTAAAAATTCAAAGTGTTTAAACGTATTTATTACGATTGTAAATCTTTTTTTTTCCCTACGAAGTATACAATCTAATTTGTATAATTTGTCATTATCTGCCTATAAGAGCTTGATATAATTTAATTTCTTAATAAATGTTTCACTATAAAACATACATATTGAAGGCATTATTGATTGAAGTTTACTTGTAAGAATTAAAAATATATATTAAAGAAATAATACGAAAACAGAAGCTACATAAAGACTCAATATAACAACAGCTACTGAATTTTCTATAACCTCCTTGGTCACGTAATGTAATACAATTCTACACAAGCTCTTTGTCCAGACAGGGTTTTTATTCTTGCTGAACCGATTTCAATGTATTCTAATACCACAAAAACTGATACCCTCCCCCCCCCCCCCCCCCATCAACAAAAAATATGTACCTTGTCGGATGTTCTAAATAAAACTCTCAATATGATGCCACTAAAAATTCAAGATTAATTGCATTAAGTTTAATTTAATGTCATAGACATTACAAAAACATTTTGATATCTAAATGGATAAATGTATTAATTAAAATGTCCGTTAAAATTATCTAACTGTTTCGAAATAAATGACAATATAAAAAACGTCTAATTCTTTTGAAACAGATTTAAAACACACTTTTAGTCACTTCAGAAGATTTTAGATTTTCTTCTGATTTATTGGCTAAAAATACAGTTTCGTCTTCGAGAAACCCATATTGCCCCCTTGAAACTTAGAAATGAAAAATTTCCGCCCAGGGAAAAAGTGTACATTCGATACTTCTCAAAACAGTACGCGATAGTTTTTGAAATGTATCTTTTAAATAAACTATCTAAACATATAAATATGTGAACGGCGTTTGAAAGGAAAATATTTTACTACAGATATATGCAATAAAGTATTTAGATATATATGACACTAATAATTTGGTACATATAATTGAACATTACAGTTATAAAAGTATTTAATTATTTTTATTTGTAAATTAGTATATTGTAAGTATATTCCATAAACGAGGTAAATCAAATAGGTAATTTTTTTTTTCTTCAGATTATATTTATTAGTTCGTGCAGATAGTATATCATATCATGAGACTATCGAGGGCAAATGTAGATGTCATTTTTAACTGTTCCACAAATTTTACATTTTGATAATTTTTTCAAAATATTTAAAACAAGACCCAAACAGTAACCAAACTATAACAATCCTATTTAGAACGAAAAAATATTTATATCAAACCCTATTCCATGTTTATAATTGTAAATTAGCTTGTTTATTGGAAACTGTACTGCATGTTTATTTAATTATTTATTTATAAAGACAATTTTTATAAATGTATCATCTTTTTTTATTTAACACTATTTTAGGTACATTTTGTTTAAAATCATTGAGTGTGTAAATGTTTTTCTTCATAATGCAGATCATTTACTTTTCAATCTCATTAATCATTGTTCACATTTTTTTGCTTTTCATTAATGTATAACGCAATATCTACTTAATTCTAGAAATGAAACAGATTTAAGTTTCATTGCTGCATTTCGATTAATTAATTAATTAATAAAAATATATAAAATAATTTTTAATGAAATGTGTTTGCGATACTTACAAATGTCATCAATAATGACAATTCCTTTTCAATATCCATTATAAAAATAGAATATATGCTACAGATCGTTTTTCTTACTGTGACACATCGATCTAATTTAAACAGAAATATTGCTGGAGCAATTTCTATCAGTAAATTCAAAATTATTCAATAAATAAAAGCATATTATTGAATAAAATCAAAAATTGTTAAAATAATAACAGCATCCATTGTTTATAAAAGAAAATTTGAAGCATTTGTACTGACTTTTAAAAAATTGGTGCTTTCGTAAATGTGCAGTATTTAAGAATCTGAAGTAGCAGAGGAGATTTATTATTATTATTTTTTTATTTTATTATTATTTTTTTTTTGCGTGTATGCGCGCGGGCAAAGATGTGGCGAACGTGATAACGTAGATCATCGGGATAGTTCAGATCATAATGCAGATCATTTACTTTTCAATCTCATTAATCATTGTTCAGATATTTTTGCTTTTAATTAGTGTATAACGCAATATGTACTCAATTATAGAAATGAAACTGAATTAAGTTTCATCGCTGCACTTATCTTAATTAATTAATTAATTAATTAACATATATAAAGTAATTTTTAATGAAATGTGTTTGCGATACTTATATTATCAATAATGACAATTACTTTTCAGTATCCATGACAAAAATATAATATATGCTGCAGATCATTTTTCTTCTGTAATACATCGATCTAATTTAAACAGAAATGTTACTAGAGCAGGCATAGATGACATATAATTAAATTTTTATTAGTAAACTCATTGCTATTAGTAAATTCAAAATTATTCAATAAATAAAAGCATGTTATTGAATATTTTTTAAAAATAATAATAGCATCCATTGTTTGTAAAAGTAAAATTGAAGCATTTCTACTGACTTTTAAAAAATTGGTGCTTTCGTAAATGTGCGTTGTTTAATAATCAGAAGTGACAGAAGATATTTTTTTTGCGTGTATGCGCGTGGGCAAAGATGTGGCGAACGTGCAAGGCATAAATAAATGAAATATATTTTTAATTATTCCTCAGAGTAATTGCACGGTAAATTTGTACCATTCATTGCAGATCACTTACATTTTCGCTTAATTAATCACTGTTTACCACATATCATTAATTTTTATTTTTTCTGTAACACAATATTACACTAAAAAAAATCTGGAGTGACTCCACTCGACTTTCCGAACATTGAGTAATTAACAGTTTTGTAGAAAAAGTAAAGAAAGAGGAGTTGTTAAACAAACAAAAGAGAGAAAACCATAATAGAGTGTTTGAGTATATTTCTCCATCTATTACACGATGTTTTATTTAACGCTACTGAACTTTGAGCCCATAGATCATAATGATAAAGAATTTTTCGTTGTGTCCCTGTAAAAACCTATAAATGCTAAATTCACCAAAATGCTTATAGTTAGTGCAACAGTGAATTATAATACTCATATAAATTTTCAGCTCAATTCAATAAGGCGTTTAGATGCTATCGTACTTTTAAAAATTTAGTCCCATAGGCCATAATGATAAAGAAATTTTCTTTGTGTCCCTGTAAAAAAACTGTAAGTGCTAGATTCACCAAAGTCTATACAGTTAGTTCAACTGTGATCTATAACATGTGTACAAATTTTTTGTCAGATTAATAAGGCGTTTTGACGCTATCACACTTTTAAAAATTTGGCCCCATAGGCATAATGATAAAGAATTTTTCTTTGTGTCCCTGTAAAAAAACTATAAGTGCTAGATTCTCCAAAATCTATACAGATTGAGTATTTGTGACCTATAATATGTGTATACATTTTTTGCTCAATTGAATAAGGCGTTTAGATGCTATCGCACTTTTAAGATTTTGCTCCCATAGGCCATAATGATAAAGAATTTTTCTTCGTGTCCCTGTAAAAAAACTATAAGTGCTAGATTCACCAAAATCTATAGGGTTCGTACTATGGTGACTTACAATATGCGTACCAACTTTCAGGTTAATTGAACAAAGCGTTTAGACGCTAGCGTGTTCACTCACAGACATACACACATACATACACACATACACACATACACGCACACATACATACATCATCGTAAAAATAGTGAAAACGGACTCAGGGGACCTCAAAACGTATAGAAACATCAAAATCTCGAATTCGGATTTTTGACATGATTACAATACTTTCCTCACTATAGTGTTCCGAAAGTAAAAATATACCGCCTTCATCTAGAACGAATAACTAGTCATTTTCGGAATATCTTAAGTAGAAATATAAATTTCTGAGTTATGCGTATAAGGTAAACAAAGAACTTGGATAGACGCAATGATCGAGAATTAATAGTCCACAGGTTTCTAGATGATGAAACAATAGTATGATTATTATGAATGTTATAAATATTTTGTAGTGCGAGAAATTATCTCTTCATTTCATAGAATTGGGTCATACAACAAAATTATAGTTACTGAAAGTCGGTCCTTGTGTTCACATTTTTTTTTCAGGGGGAAATTTAGATGAGATTGACCAGGATAATATAGAGAAGCGCTGAAGAATTCTATTAGGAATGTTTAGGACTCGCTATGAATGGGAAATAGAACTTATAGGGTGGCATGGAATAATTTTTACTAGAGCAATGATTTAGTTTCTAGATGCCAGAGATTCATTTTTCAGGGTACTTAATAAAAAAAGAAAAACAAATGTTTTAAAAATGCATTGCGGTTTTATTGATCAATTAGCACGTATAAAATACTATTAAACGAAATGGGTTTTCTATGATTACATCATTAGTGTACTGAAAGACTGAGAAAAAAATAAACCGCCTTCATCTTGAATGAAAAAGTGGTTATTTTTTAATTCCTTAACTAAAAATATAGATTTCTGAGCTATGCGCATATGGCACGCCAAAAACTGAATTGACGAAATGATTGAGAATTTCTAGTCAACGCATTTCTAGAGGGTAAGCCAATATTCTGAATAATCTGAATCTTTTGTATTGCGAGAAATCCTCGCTTGATTTTCTAGAATTGGATAAGAAGCCAAGATTATAGTTGCTGAAACCCGCCTCTTGTATTCGCATTTATTTGCAGAGATTTTTAAATTATTTCGCCCAAGAGAATATAGGCAAATGCTCTAGAATTCTAATAGGGATTTCTAGAACTCGCTTTCAAAGAGGACTAGAAATTATAAGGATGACATGGAACAAGTTTTTCTAGAGCCACAATATAGATTCTAGATGTCTGTTACAGAACTTTTTCTCAGTCAATTTCTTCAATGTACATGATATATATATATAAAAAAAAAAGAAAAAAAAAAGTGAAATTTTGTAATTTTTTTTTTTTTTTTTTTTTTTTTTTACTACAGCAAAACATCAACTTCGTTTCAGTATAGCGAAATATGGATAAAAGATGGATATTCAAATTTGTATCATTTTCACAGCAAATAAAAGTATATTATGGAATGAAATAAAGAAAATTTCAAAATAACAATAGCCTCTATTCTTTTAAAAGTAAAACTGGAACTTTTCTTCTGAGGCAACATTCATAAATGTGCGTTGTTTAATAATCTGGGAAACACAATTGTATTTTCTCGTGTATGTATGCATGTCCCAAAGAAAGCTTAAAGGGAAACGGTATAAGTTAGGTGCATTAAATTTAGTTAATATTATTCTTCATTGTAATGATACTGTAAATTTAAATCATGTAATAAGCATCAAGATAAGATTAGTTTTTATGTTGAAACATATGCAAGTTTTTTTTGCCTCGTACATCAAAGATATAGAATAATAACTTTGTGATGTAATTTTCAACACGTATAAAATTAGATTATTTCATATTCAGAAATAAAATAATCATTTTGAGAATACTATATAATAGGTGTCAATAAGATATATCCACTTATTAAAATGGCAATATACGATATTTTTAATATTCTAGTCTTATATTAGAAAACATTACTTAATTTAATGGCTGATAATTTCCTTAATTCCAATGTTTCAAAGTTACAATTTTGTTTTAAATATAAATATTGTAAAATGTATTACTTTGATATATTACTAAGAATATAATCGCAGATATCAAACAAAGTTTGCACTGCGAAAACATTCTGTGACTGACATCTACAAACTAAAGTGTGCCTCTAGTAAACATAATTCCATGTCAACTTTATAAATTCTAGTTCCCTTCGATAACGAGTTCCAAAAACTTCTATTATAATTCTAGATCGCATTCCTATATTATCGTGGTCAAATATATTTAAAAATCTCTGCAAATTAAAAAAAAAAATTCAAAAGACAAGTTTTAGTAAATCTAATCTTGATTTATCAACCAACTCTAAAAAATCAAGCGAGAATTTCTCGCAATACAAAGGATTCATAATATCCATAATATTCTTTCACATTGAGATAAAATCCTATAACTGATATCTAGAATCTAAATTGTGGCTCTAGAAAAAGTAGTTCCATGTCACCTTTATAAATTCTAGTCCCCATTGAAAGCGAGTTCTAGAAACCCCTATTAGAATTTTAGAGCGTTTGCCTGTATTCTCGAGGTTAAAGTTATTTAAAAATCTCTGCAAATAGATGCGAATACAAGAGGCGGGTTTCAGCAACTATAATCTTGGTTTATTACCCAATTCTAGAAAATCAAGCGATAATTTATCGCAATACAAGAGATTCAGAATATTGTTTCACCATCTAGAAATGTGTAGACTAGAAATTCTTGATCATTTCGTTTATTCAATTTATTGGCGTGCCTTATGGCGTTCGGAAATCATTGGCGTTTGGAAATCAGTATTTCTAGTTAAGGGATTTAGAAAACGACCACTTATTCATTCTATATGAAGGCGGTACATTTCGTTTTTCTCAGTGTATCATTTTGAAATATATAGACTAGAAATTCTCGATCATTTCGTCTATTCAGGTTATTTTTTTACCTTAACGCTTAGCTCGTAAATATATAATTCTAGATTAGAGTTTCAGAAAGTGACTAGTTATTCGTTCTAGATGGTAGCTGTATATATAGATATATACAGTAACCGCCGCTTAATAAAATCACTGGTTAATAAAATCAGGACCGGAATAAAATCAATACAAACTATTGGTGAAGCCACCGCTTAATAAAATCACCATCGCCGGTTAATAAACTAAAAAAAAAAAAAAAAAAAAAAAAACTCCTCAGTAACCAAAATTATCATTTATGCACACTAAAAATTTTTGTTTTTTTTACATTGAGATTTTTTTTTTTTTTTTTTTTTTTTAATAAAAAAAGAAATTAAAGTACCCATTATCGCTCATTGTCAAAAATTTTACACTTGCAGCATGGTTACAAATTAAACATGTCCCACAACATCTCTGTAACAATTTCAAGGAACGTATTCTTCAAAGCGCAGTAACATGTTGTAAATTTGATTTGATTTGATTTCCAAATTATACATATGTATATTTTAATTTTTAATTATTAAAAGACAATTTCCAGTTCTCATTTTGAAATAGCTATAAATTAAGAGATTTTAAATTTATAAGAAAAGCGTGATCTTTTGGTAAAATAATGATGATTTTCTTCGAAGAAAGCGCATAGAAATTTGGAATGCGTTTAATTTACTTATATCGGAGGAATAATTATCTATTACAATTAATTAATATTGTTTATTAATTCCGTTATTCGTTGCATTTTGAAATTTCTTTCCAAATTCAGGGAAGCAATAACTTTTCCTTGATTGCTGGAACATTCGCCCGATATAAAAAATCAGCCGCTTAATAAAACTACTTTGGCTCGAGACGAATGTGATTTTAATAAGTGTCGGGAATTGTATATATATATATATATATTCCTCAGTGCGGGAAGGAGAACATTCATTGTGTTCTAAAATGCGCAAATTAACTGAAACATAAAACTTTCAAATCCAGTAATTTATTTTTCTTGGAAAAAAATAAAAAATAAAATAAAATAGTAAAACAATTAGCACAATTTAAAACAAGCGAAAAGGAGAAAGAGAAACATACTTATAATTATGTATTGATGAAAAACACTGATTGCATAAATGAATGGAAAAGAGAATTTCACCCCAAATTGACTATTCCACGACTACAGTTACTAAAAGGTAATTTCTTATGTAGATAAAAAAAAAAAAAAAAAAACTATAACTATAACTATACTTTTTTTATTATTACTATTAAATAAAAAAATATGTATAAAAATTGGTTTGAGAAATTGCAAACTTAATCTTGATCATTTAAAATTTATTTGTCCAATAAGTCTATTTAAAGACAAAAATAAATAAATAGAGAGAGCAAAATAAAATAACTTTTGGAAACGAGAAAATATGTCATATCAGGTACTGCAAAAAATAAAAAATAACAAAAAAAAAAAAAAAAAAAAAAAAAAATCAGTGATCAAATATTTATGATAAAATTAATTAACGATAAAACAGGCAAGCATCAGATATGTAATATGGTAAACAATGCAACCTACTAAAAAGAAAACAGCTCACGTTTGAAAATAAGACAAGTAAGTAAAGAATTACGGAGAATTATAGATGTTTGTCTTATTTATTAACCAGTTTCTGATTAATATTTTCCGAAGATAGAAATAACCTATAAATTGCATTAATGAGGTTAATAAATATATACGATAATTTATACAGTAATCTTAAGTTGGAACTAAAGCATACCGAAATTAGGTTATGGCTTATTCAAATTATATCATGATATTTAAAAACACAAATCAACCAAAATCTGAATACCTTACATTTTTTTTCAAATCCAATACTTTCTTCTAACGTACCTACAACAAAATAAAAAATAAAATAAACAAACAAAAAATAATTTAATATAAAAAGCCTAGCTAGAAATATACTCCGATGAAAAACGCTGCTAACCTAAATTATCCGAAAAACAATTCATTTGTACAGAAACACCGCGAAACTAATTACCAAAAGCACTTCAAAACTTCTGAAAAGGGAACAAAACTACGATTCAAGACTACACAATACTTTGATCTACCGCGGCGTGGAATTTTACAAATGACCTTTCATTAACAATGCGGTGCTATATCTGCCGCCCTACTCTGGAGATATATTCAGTATGCAAATTCACTTTAGCGGCGTAAAAACGGAAAGCAATAATTTCTAACTCTTTACGACATTGCGAAAGCAAAAGCAATTATCTTTAAAACTTTACGGCCGATAGTTTCAATGTTTCATGTAAAGGAAAAAAGAAGAAAAAAAGAAATTGCATTTTATTTATTTTTGTTAGCATGCAGTTTTAAAATTCTCAATGATAAAGAATTAGAATAAATATATATAACCTAGCTTTGTATATTTAATTGGTCGGGTTACTTTTAAATTTATTTAGGTTAAAAATGAAAATATTTATATATGTATAATATTAAAGTATTAAGGTAAAGTGTTTATATATGCAGATATCAATTGTTTTTAAAATTATGATAAAAAAATGGTTAAGTAAAAAAGATACTACTCTGATTTTTAAAGTGAATTATTTATTTTTTTGTAGCTTGCATTTTTTACCATAAAAATTTATAATCACATGCTTGAAGTTTGTCTATTTCTTCGTTAATTAATTTTATCTGAAAGATTTGATAGATGATTCCTTTATAGTTCTTGGTATAATATATTTTCTCATTTGCAAAAGTTATTCTCTTTTACTCTCCATCTTTCTTTCGTACTTTTTTTCTTACTTATTTTTTTCTTTACTTTCTTCTACATATATAAGAAAAAAGTATTGTATTCTTGAAAATGTTCAAACTCCAGTTTTCGACAAATTTCCACGTTTTAAGACTGCCTGAACACGATTTGACTGTCTTTATAAAATGAATGTCTGTGTGTGCGTATCACAAATATTCTGGACGCTGTGTCTCACGAAACAATAAACAAATATTAACAACATTTGGTATTTGGTTGGACACTGACCTAAACTGGTGCTGATTACAGTTGGGGACCAATCACTCAACAGGCAGTGGTGTGATTACAATTTATTTTTAAAATTTTAACATTGCTGTACCGGGCGAAATTTGGTAGAAATAAACATAATAAGAATTATTTTTGAAGCATGATTTTAAAATTAATATGAATTATTAATAACAGTAGCAGTAAACCATTAAAATCATAGTGTGCAATTAAGAATATATTTCCTCTTTGTGGGGAAGTGCACCCCCAGGAAGGTGTAAATTTTCAATATGATATTTTCCGAAAAATCTCGTTTCGAAAGAACCCCCTGAAAAGTTTAAATAAATTGACTTACGCATATTCAGTCTGATAGCTCATTCATCCTGTCACATATATTCAATAAACTCCCCTTTAATAATAAACAATAAATGACATTTGATTTTCGTAGAGTTCAATTCCATTTGTAACAAATTTAAAGCAAGTTTAATAATAATAATAATAATAATAGTAATAATAATAATAATAAAATGAATATAATTAAATATAAGTAAGAGCTATTCCAATTAAATCAGCTTTCAAACTTAAAAAAACCGCATTCAATTATTTAATGGAACATTGATTGTTTTTATATCATTTCATGATATTTATGTTATCATTGTATTAAACTGATGCATACAGCCACTTTTTACAGACTCTTGAGATTACTTTATGTATTCACCAAAATTTCGTTTAATGCCAAATTTGAATTTCATTAAAAATAATCTTTTCTAAAATCGGTAATTTTTAACAGAATTAGGATATTTTTTGTTCTGCAAAATCATAGACAATTTCTTATTTAAGTTAAAATCGTTTGAAAAAAAAAAAAAAAAAAAAAAAAAAAAAAAAAAAAACTTTAATCCGGAAATCATCCTTTTCACTGAAGTTCGGTATTATGTTAACATATTTCCGGATTATACCGTGGGATGAATTTCTAACCGTCGTCTTGCCTATTATATAGCTTATAGTGTGACATTACACCCATCCAACCTCAACATTAAATACAGCACCTAGAATATACAGTGTAGAAAGCTCTTATAACCATAATGTTTGAAATACTATTCAGAAAGATAAGCCTTCCCAGAGAGCGTTGCGGTGAAAATTCTTGCTAAAGTCGTAAACATTTCATAAGAGATGGTTAGCTCTTCCAAGTTTCGACTGCTCAGTCTGTTATGTAGGCATACAAGTAACCAGTAAATGCATTTTTATTGCTTTTTCTAGCAATAATTTTAATCGCACTGCCCTCTGGTGAAAAGCTTAATCTTCAGAGTACTTTTTTTTGTATGTGTGTGTATCGGGGGAGGGGGGTTGCCATACTATGTATTTTAAGTGCTGTATTTTAACCAATTCAGAAATCATGTAACTTATTTAAGATCTGATCGTATCACCTCAAACTACAAAAAAGCGATCCAAATTTAACCTGAAAAGTTATATTATAATTAATATGTAATTAGTATATGAACAGATTTACATCAACCATAGCTAAACAAATTTAGAAAAAAAAATTTCAAAAAAAAAAAAAAAAAAAAGCGTTAAATCCCTCTTTGATTTACAATTTGTAACGACTGGTTTACAGCCTCTGTATCATTCTCTCCTATGATAATTCAACAGTAGTGTAAAGGAGTTAATGAAGTTAAATTTAATAAAAACTAGTCCTTCTTTATTTTACTTAGAAGGGGGGGGGGGGGACAAAGCTATGCACAGATGTATGCTTAATAAGTTTAGTCGCAATTCTATTACCACTAAGACTATAATTAAATTTATCTCACCACCTGGAGTTACTCGTAGCATCAGACTGGTTTGGTTATACCCCCGTTTCGCCGACACGAAAATTTCCTACCCCCTTTCGTTGACAAATTCCCCAAAGAAAGGAAAATCGAAAATATCGGTTTAACACCTGTTTCGCTGACAGTGAATGTTCACCCCCATTTTGTCGGCGAAATGGGGGTATAACATAAATTTTTCAAGCTCATTTAAGACTATAGTTGTGTAGTTTGAAGGCAATAATCCTAAAAAAAACTTAGAAGCTAAGATGCAGAAAAACTTGAGAAATAAATACGAGAGTTAGAAATAAAACCAAGAGTTAGAAATTAGAATGTGAAAAGCAGGCGGCAATGGCACTTAATTATTTTTTCTTAGTTGCCAAAATGGTCTACTCAGCATAATTGTTATTTTTTTTTAATAGGATAAGACTTAATTTATTATTATTATTTACTTAAATAATAAATACAAGCACAAAAGTTTAATATGAATATATTTATATTTAAAAAATAAAATAAAATAAAAACTCCTGTAAAACAGAATAAACAGTAGAATTTCTTTTTTAATTACCTGCTGGCCAACTCATTTTTAAATTTAGTCGAATTCCAAATATTACATCTTCAAACAAAATGAGAACTATTAGAAAACATTCATTTAAACTTTTATTTTTTATTTTTTTCGGTTGTTTAAATTATTAACTTTTACTTTCAGTTTTATAAGCCCAAAGTTTGTTAATTAATTCAGTATTTCAGAAATTATCATGATAAACATTTTTTGGTGATGTATTAATAAACTCAGAAATAACAATTGGTAGTAGGAAATTAAATATATATATATATATATATATATATATATAAATTAAATAAATTGATGTGTATTTTATTATGTTTATTTTATTTTTCTTTTTTTTAACAGCATTTATGTGATTTTTTACTTGCTGGTTTTTATTGAGCTTATGTATCGATGCGTTTAAACTGAAAATATAAGATTTTTTTAAAGATAATAATAAACAAGGATTTTGAAAATTTCCGTAGACTTCAGAAATCTGCTGATCACAACCATTTTAAACATTGAAATTTATGATAAAGTTCAAAGAAGAAAATCATGATAGAACTTACTTCAATGGTTATTACTTACAAACTTTGAATAAACACCACAAAATGCAATAAACTCGCAACAATTGTTTCGGGTCGAAAAAACACACGACCCTTCATCAGGCGAATAAAGTAAGCACGAGTGCTGCAGTCAAAGCAGCAACGCACAAAATTGTTTAAAATGAAAAGAAAAACTTTATAAAGTAGAAAGTAAATATAGCTACTGGTGTGAGTAGAATTGTACAAGAAAACAGGAAAATAAATAAATGAGTGAGATTAAACATATAACAAACTAAGGATAACAAAATTAAACGAAAATCTAAGTTACGTGAGTAATTTCCAAGCATCAGAGAAGAAAGGAGTGGAAGAAATATCATTAACAAGATTTTTCGAATTTTTAAATATGTAAAATGCTTCATGAATATCCAAATGGGAGGAACAGACAGGAGATGAAATTATGTTAGTTTTAGAAAAATCAAAACGATGACCTTGAGACCAGCAGTGGGAAGCAATAGAAGATTTGGTAATCTCTTCATTACGAACATTCCGACGGTGCTCATTTATTCTGTATTTCAAACGCCTCCTAGTTTGACCAATATAACCTAAGTTGCAGGACAAACACGGAATTAAATAAATTCCAGAACGGTTTTCGGTGGGAATGGGATCCTTAAGAGAAGATAATTTAATTTTATTGACGGGTTTGTAAATGACTTTGAAACCAAACGGTGAAAGAATTTTAGAGATTTTAAAAGAGAGTGAAGAATAAAAAGGTAAAACAACTGGGATGAGACTGTGATCGTTTAATTTGGGAGCAGAACGTTTAGGATTCTTAAATTTATATAGAGCTCTATCGATGATAGATGGGTTATAGCCACGAGAGAGAGCAAGAGATTTTAAATAATTAATTTCTTTCGAAAGATTAGACGGATCAGAACAAATGTGTAAGGTACGATAAACATAAGTGTAAAAAGCAGACATTTTTCGACCCGAAACAATTGTTGCGAGTTTATTGCATTTTATGGTGTTTATTCAAAGTTTGTTAGTAATAATTTTTACAACGCCAGTTTTGTGATGCTTCTTTATTCAATTACTTCAATGGTGTTATTTTAGAAATGAAGTCTAAAGAGATAAGGAAAGTTAATTTTAAGCAAGGTCTAGGTCTTGAAGATAAGTACCTAAATTCTTTTAATTCAATAATATTTGTGCTTAAACACGCACACAAGGAAAAAAAAAAAAAAAAGAATCCATAGCCTGAAAAATATAAATAAATAAATTACTTGTCTTTACCTATATTTCTAAACTGTAATAAAAGTCGCAAATTTATTATACAATTATTCTTATACTTTTCAGGATATGCCCACTTCCTTTTAAAAATAATTCCTTTTTGATAGAAATTATTAAAAAAGTTGCTTAAATTAATAAAAAGTTGCTATATTATAAATGTTGCTATACTATAAATTTTATATGTGCGCTTTTATTACATTATTTATACTCTTTATTTGCCTCCATCTACACATTTCATATATCTTATGTAATGGCAATCATTTTCAATGCATTATAATATCAAAATTTTAATATTAAAATGAAAAAAAATCTACAAAATTTTAAAATTCGCGCAGTCTCTAGTCTCAGGCTGTATGAATTTCTGGGAGTGCACTGTAAAAAGAGAAATATTTTTATGACAGTAACGTGGTCATAAATTAGGCGTAAAAAATGACAAGTGAAAATTGTAATTCACCATGGGTTTGTGCACTTGAGACTGTGAGTCGTATCAACTGATAAAAGGGATGAACTGGACACTAATCTCCTTACGTAACTAGCACCCGCCATTTCTTTGAATTGCAATTTCCTTTCCACTTGTTTTCCCCATAATTACAGTACAAATCCCTAAATAGCTGGAAAGGGAAGCTTGAATGGGAAAAACAGGGGGGTAGGAAATATTTTGTCGGCGAAACGGGGGTTACACCACTGGTTTACTTTAGCTTCATCATAAATAAGATCCTCCAGAATAACGAATCAAAGCACGAATTCCTGAATTCGGAAGTCTCAATTTAAAGTAAAGGAATATACAATGATTCACTTCATTTTTCATAAAATAGTCATCCTAATTTTTTTTTATGTTCAAATAAACATCAACCGTCGCAACTTCCCCAGAACTTGTTGTACATCTTCATTGGAATCAAACGACAAATTACTTCCAAATAGCTGATAACGTTTACATTAACCTTCTTTTGACTCATCCGAACACTTCTATGCTCAGTTAGAAACTTTCATAGCCTTCTAACACTAAGTCCGTCTGATGACCCTGACACATCCAACCCTGACACATCCAACTATGCTTATCCCGACACTGTCACCGAGACCATCACTAACGCTGGATCCGACTGGTGACCTTGACTCTTCTAGTCCAAGAGACCGCGAAGATCTTATACCTTACAAATTCCACAAACAAACATTTATGACAATGCATAACAATTTAATGGTCAGGTATTCAAAGCTACGTCCCAAATCATTAAAAATTTATAATTCAAGGAATTATAATTATAATTGTCATTTAATTAAACACTTATCATTTATTTAGTATTTTTGATTAATAAACAAAACAAAATTTCGCAAGTTTATCTTACAATTCTAGCATTTAAATCTCAAATTTAAATGTGCTTTAGATACTGAATTACAATTAAAGAAGTACTCAAATTATTTCACTTATCAAATAAAAAAAAAAAAATAATAATGCAAAGAATTACTTACGCATTTACTGACAAAAATCACATTTCATTTTACTAACAGACAAAAGTTTGTAATCCAATATCAGAACTTTCTAAAGATTAAACATTAAAATCTACCTCAGTCGCTACGTAATTCAAGAAGTAAAGCAATATATTTTAAAAATTTACCTATATATATCCATAGTGCTATCTAATCCAAAGTGTTACGCAATTTATTTAAAAGAGTTTTAATCCTATTATTCTTGAATAAACTAATGTGGAATACTCCAAAAGGATTTCACTTGATACTCAAGTGGTTTCAAGTTTAAATCTATTCTCCTATTCAAAGTGAAGTGTTATATTTATTCCTGACCGTGATGTAAATTACCTCATTAACTTCAATTACTTTTAGTAATGCTCGAGAAAGGTGTTAAATGTTAATCTTAAAAGAGGTATAAACGTAATAACTTTGATCTCCCAGGATATTTCCCCTAGCGAAACACGCACAAGTACTCTTAAATTTAAAATGGAAATGAAAGATACTCCAATTTGATTAATACTTTGTTAGAATGACTTTTGTGCTAATTAGTATAACTGATTTAAAGGTAAAGCTTTCTAACTGCAAAATTTATAAGTAATTTTTCAAAAAATGTGATGTGAACATCTCATAATTTCCTTGAAAATATATAAATCTATGCATTCTTTTCTTATTAACTAAAATATAAAATATGTATAGTGTCTTAATAGAATGCAGTCTATCGACTAAAGAATGACTCTAGGTTAGTCCACTGAACATCTTTATTTCACTCACATTATAAAAGAATTGTGATTTCGACATACATCATTTACTTGAAAAAAATATAAAGATATGTATTTTTTTCTTATTAACTAAAATAGGAAATGTATTTAGTGTCTTCATTAATTGCAGTTTATAGACGCCCAACGACTCTGGATTAGTCCACTGAAACATCTTTATTTCAATTACATCATTTAAAAAATGTGATGTGGACTCCTCATGATTTCCCTGAACATATATAAATCAATGTGTTTCTTTTACTAACTAAAATATAAATATATCTAGTGTCTTAATGGCATGCTATCTACTGACCCGAAAACGACTCTGGATTAGCCCACTGGAACATCTTTATTGCAATTACGTCATTTAAAAAATGTGATGTGGACTCCTCATGATTTCCTTGAACATATATAAATCAATATATTTCTTTTACTAACTGAAATATAAAATATATGTAGTTTCTTAGTGGCATGTTGTCTATTGACCTGGAAACGACTCTGGATTAGTACACTAAAATATCTTTATTTCGACTAAGCCGTAGAATGGGAAAGCCGTCTTGGGCCGACGAAGGCAACGGAGAACGTTCGATAATCCTACAAATCTCTGTAAGTTCGGAAACTCACAAGAGACATGTTTAGTAATTGAAATCTGTGCTAAATCAGTTCTAGTTGTTTGTATTTTCACTTTTTGTTAGCAAAATATCCTGATTGGTTTATAATTCTCTCAAGTCTCGCAAAAATATGTCTAGGCTTAATTTTTATTCAAGATTTAAACGCAATTTTCACAAAATTGCGTTGAGGTTGCAAAATCCCATTAAAGTTTTTGAATATTCTGATTCTCGCGTAATAAAATACTTTGCCGTGAAGAAAGATCAAAGGAAAAATTACGAATTCTTAGCGATTTATAAATTTTAATAGCGATTTCTATTTTTTTTAAATGGGGTTTTCTTTAATTGAAATTAATCATTTTTTTTTATTTTATTTCATTTTTTATATAATTATTTTATAGATATTTATAATTTTAAAACAGAAGCTCATATTGTGGCTAAAAAAGCAACTGCGTAACTTGATATGAATCATGATACGAACTTGATATTTGAATCTTCTAGGCTAAACAGTTTAGGGTTGTCTTTGTTATCGATAAATGTAAAGACATGCAGGGATAAATTATTTTGAATTATCGCAGATACCGATAAAACGGCAGGTCATATATTGAAGAAATGAGAAATTGTACATTTAGTTACACTGTTAAAAATAATAGCTTAACATTTCACCTAAAGAATAGTAATGACAAGGCATTTTTAGCTGCAACCAATAATCTGGTGCTAAGTTTCACCATTTCAGTCGTACTTAATACTGAAATAGCACGACGAAAATGGAGGATCGTTGCAACAAAACTTTGGTTGCAGCTAAATGAAGCCATTTTTCTGGTAAAATGTCAGATTTCATTTTAATAGTGTACAATAATAATCCATAATACAAAATCGCAATGTTTTGCGGTTGGTTGGGTTTTACGTCGCACTAGTGCTGTGCAGATGGGTAATTGGCGACGGTCTGGGACACACCCCTAGAGGTGGTCCGGAGACATGCTATCACAATTTTGATCCTCCACGGAAGGAATGGCTCTCCCGCTTCGGTGACCCCCAGAGGTATAATTTTTGATGGGAACAAGGAGGACATTGCGGCCACGACAGATTTTACGTGCACCAGCCACCATTAGTGTGCACAACGGTCTTTGGCCGGCTCGAGTACCGAACCTGCAATTTTCCAATTATGAGGCTGGCGCTCTACCGACTGGGCTACCGCGGCCCGCAATGTTTTGCGGATAATTTATATTAGAATAACACGAGATGCACAGATGCGTACATATGTAGGATTCATATGGTCTTTAAAATTGCATACTACTAATTTATTACAGCAATATTTTGTTATAAGATAAATCTATAAATTTAAAAAAAATATTATTAGAAAAAGGTGGTGTAAGAGTCAATGAAAGAAGGCGGATGTACGTACGGACGTCACGAAAAAAGTATTTAAATTAAAGATAACTCTAAATCAATATCCAAAGGCTTTCCGTTTACTGAATTTTACAAGAAAACACACATTATTGTAATTACAAGAATCGAATATAAAGCTATTTTGCTTTTTTACAATTTTTCTTTTCTTTTCTTTTTTTTCCATTAGTGAACCCACGTAAAAGAATTCTATTCCGCATTTTGCTGTTATGATATTGTAAAAGTAACTATAGCTGAATAATAGCAAGACGGATTAACATTTTATCATATTCATCTCGCTAAAAAAGATGAGGCCCGTAACGTCGATATAGCTTTGATTTTCCAAGTCACGTGACACAATAAATAAATTTTGAAAATTCATTTATACATCAATTAAACCTGAAATAAAATTTTATACATTGGTTAAATTGTCAAAGAGGCTGAAAGTGTTTGAAGAAAATTTCTTTTTCCTGTAATAAAACTTTAATCATCCGTCACAAACGGGGAAGTATCTTCGTGACAGATATGAAGAAAGGAGGACAATAAGTAAAAGTTATTAATCGCAGGTAAACACAAGAAAGATATATGTATCGATAGAACAAAGAAATATTACAAGCAATTTTGTCTTTTATGGATTAAATATATAAGACATCATTATGATTAATTCCTAATCTACAAATACATGGATTTTTATTTTAAGTTCTTTTAAGGTATGTTTTCTGATCGTGTTATTTCTGTAGATTGAAAATAGAATCAAGCAGCCTATGAAATGATGGAATATTTATATTGATAAAATTGAAAAATAATTTCTAATTGATAAAAACCTGATAAATCTTTTATTTTTTTATTTATATTCATTTATTTTTTTCTTTTTTTTAGATTTTTCTATACAAAATCAAACAATATACATATTTTTTTTATTAAAATTGTTATTTATAAAAATTATTTCCCGTAATGAATGCAGGCGATTTTCATCACAGAGAAGTCTAAAGGAAATGATGTTCATGCAATGCAAGGTACTCTTGGAAATGAGTTTTTCTTTCTTTATCTTATCTTTTATTTATTCGTTTCTTTTTAATAGAAGAAAGAAAAATCATGCAGTACGCATTGATTAGTAACACTTTCCAACTGTACGCAATTGTATCGAATAACTTTTAATATTCTTTGCCTATTTTATCACACAACAGACAGAACAACTGAAAAACATGCAGATAGACTAATTGATTTTAAAATTACTCTTAGGCATTTTGGAAAGTGTTAAAAAGGCTTAACGCAAAAGAAAACGCAGCCGTCAGATTATAATTACAGGTTTTAATCTCTCTGAATATTTTAGTGTAGCCCTGTAAATCTGAAAGTTAATCATATCATGTTCTATACACATCATTTTAGAATATTAATAATGCATGTCAATGTTTCTATGATTTTTATAGCAGAAAGATTTTTAAATATAACTTTTAAAAAATTCTGTCCTAAAACGTAATACATTGTTTTTTTTATTGTTGTTGTTGTTGTCCCTGTAAACAAACTACTTGTACAGGATCAATTAATGGCATTTTAAATAGGGAACATTCCATAGGGAACTTGGGTGTATCATTTTTTTTAAATTCTCAAAATATTCACGGATGATAGGAGCCGGAGACAAACAGATAGAAAGGTAGACAATCGGACAGACAGATGCACAAATTGAAATCATATTCCCACTAAAATTATAAGAAAGTTTTAAAACGCTCATGTAAACAAACGAGCAATTCCAGCAAATTTTTATTTATAGCTCTTAATGTAACTGATTATTTTTGTGGGCCCTGTAAATCTAATGCTAACCATTCTATATTACATAGTAGGCACTCTTTTGTGCATACGAATAATGTATTTCAATTGCATTAAGCTTTGTGGAGAATAAAATTATTAAAATTTGGTTTATAAAAATAACTCTCATACAACACAATGCTTTGGAATACTTTCAAGTGCCCCTGTACACAAACCAGTCAGAAATGTACTCTACTTTACATAGGAAACATCCGATAGGGAATTGGATAACATGTTAAAATTTCATTGAAGTTTCTATACATTAAAGGTATTAAAATATGGTTTATAGAAACTACTCCCATAGAACACAATGCTTTCGAATACTTTTGGGTCTCCCTGTACACAAACCAGAATAGGTATTCACTCCATTTTCAATAGGGAACATCCGATAGTCAATTTGAATAAAATATATCGGTTTAACGAAATTCCATGAATATTTACGGAAATTAGAGCGCAGTAAAACAGACAGAGAGACAGACAGACGGAAAGAAGAACAGTCAGACAGATACAGAGATTGAAATTATATTCACTCTAAAAAATGATAGAAAGTTTCAAATACGCGTAAAGTAAACGAGAGTACAATTCTAGCAATTTTTTATTAATAGCTTTTAATATAACTGAATATTTTTGTGTCACCCTGTAAATCTAATGATAACCATGCTATATTCTATGCAAAGAATTCTTTTGTGCATATAAATGACATATTTCAATTTCCTAAAACTTCGTTAAAAGTAAAGATATTAAAATTTGATTTATAGAAATAACTCTCATAGAACGCAATGCTTTGGAATACTTTTAAGCGTCCCTGTACATAAATCAGTAGTGGTATTTCCTCCATTTTATACAGGAAACATCCAATAGGGAATCTGAATAACATATTTCAATTTAATTGAGATATGTCTACAGTAAAGGTAAGAAAATATGGTTTATCGAAATACCTCTCATAGGACATAATGCTTTGAAATACTTTCGGGTGTACCTGTACACAAACCAGTAGAGTTACAAACTCCATTTTCAATAGGGAACATCAGATCGTAAACTTGAATAACATATATCAGTTTCAAGAAATTCCATAAATATTTACGGGAGTTAGAGCTCGGACAGACAGACAGGCAGACAGACAGACGGACAGGCAGATACACAAAACTGAAATCATATTCACACATAAAAAATTTTAGAAAGTGTTAAAAACGCTTAACGTAAACGAAAGTACAATTCTAGCAATTATTTATTAATAGCTCTTAATGTAACTGGATATTTTTGTGCCACCCTGTAAATCTAATGCTAATCATGCTATATTCTGTGCAAAGCATTCTTTTGTGCATATAAATATCATACATCAATTTCCAAAAACTTCGAGGAAAGTAAAGTGAATAAAATTTGATTTATAGAAATATCTCTCATAGAACGCAATGCTTTGGAATAATTTTGAGTATCCCTGTACATAAACCGATGGTGGTAATTCCTCCATTTTAAGCAGGAAGCATCCAATAGTGAACTTGAATAACATATTTCAATTGCATTCAGATATGTCTTCACTAAAGGTATGAAAATATGGTTTATAGAAATACCTCGCATAGAACACAATGCTTTGAAATACTTTCGGGTGTCCCTGTACACAAACTAGTAGAGGCATAAACTCCATTTTCAATAGGGAACGTCCGATAGTAAACTTGAATAACATATATCAGTTTCAAGAAATTCCATAAATATTTACGGGAGTTAGAGCGCAGACAGGCAGACGGACAGACAGACAGACAGACAGACAAACCGAAGTCATAAATACTTTTCAACCTTGTTGGAAAGTGTTAAAAATATTAGAAAGTATTAAAAACGCTTAACGTAAACGAAATTACATATCTAGCAATTTTTCTATTAATAGCTCTTAATTTATCTGGATATTTTTGTGCCACCCTGTAAATATAATGCTAAACATACTATATTGTATGCAAAGCATTCTTTTGTGCATATAAATAACATATTTCAATTCCTTAAAATTTGTGGAAAATAAAGTTATTAAAATTTGATTTATAGGAATATCTCTCATAGAACGCAATGCTTTGGAATACTTTTGAGTGTCCCTGTGTATAACCCGATGGTGGTATTCCCTCCATTTTATACAGGAAACATCCAATAGTGAACTTGAACAACATATTTCAATTTCTTTAAGATATGTCTACAGTGAAGGTATTAAAATATGATTCATAGAAATACCTCCCATAGAACACAATGCTTTGAAATACTTTCGGGTGTCCCTGTACACAAACCAGTAGAGGTACAAACACTATTTTCAATAGGGAACGTCCGATAGTGAACTTGAATAACATATTTCAATTTCATTAAGATATGTCTAGAGTAAAGGTATGAAAATATGGTTTATAGAAATATCTCTCATAGAACACAATGCTTTGAAATATTTTCGGGTGTCCCTGTACACAAACCAGTAGAGGAATAAACTACATTTTCAATAGGGACCGTCCGATAGTGAACTTGAATAACATATATCAGTTTCAAGAAATTCCATAAATATTTACGGGAGTTAGAGCGCGGACAGACAGACAGATAGACGGACAGACGGACAGACAGACAGACAGACGGACAGACAGACAGACAGACAGACAAACCAAAGTCATAAACACTTTTCAACCTTGTTGGAAAGTGTTAAAAAATGTAAAAAAAATATCGATAATTTTATTTCAAATTATTGCAGATCCATGTTTTAACCATTCATTTTAAAAGTATTGACTACTCATTAAATAAAAATTACCATATTGAAGATTTTTTTTTTTTTTTTTTTTTTCGGGGGGGGGGGGGGGGGATGATGCCTCAACATATACAGAAAAAAAATCTGATACAGTATTACTATATATATATATATATATAATATTTCACATTTAAAAGTTTAAAACAATTCATATTACGTACATTTATAGAAAATTTTGTCCTATAATGCAATATTAATATTTATAAAGAACTTGGATGACATGTTGAGCATTGACATATTGATTGGTTCCCAAATGTAATCTGCTCAGTTTAAGTGAAAGTCCAACTAAATACCTAGTTTGATTAAATTTCCTCCTTAGGTTCGTGAAATAGAGTACCTACAAAATGTTTTATGCACACTTAAACGCAAACACTCTGATAAATGGAAAGAAAACACAGACATGTGAAATGGTGAAATCAAGTTCAGGACATCTCAAATGAAACTTTCGACGAATTTAACAGTTTCTTCTTAAGTATATGAAGAAAGTCCGAAAAATTGTTAGTTTTTCATTAGAATATTATCCGAAGATGCCTTAGCAGACTACAGGAACTTAGACACACAGTTTTATACGTTCTGATATGAACGTTAACTGTCGTATTCAGTTAAAAGCTAAACTCCAATCATTCTAACTAATAATATCTTGTCAGAAAATTCCGAAAAATGTAAGTAACTAAATTTATTGCGACTCAAAATTACAATCTGCATTGAGAGCATAAATCTCGAATTCATTCTCTAACTATTCAAAATGAAATTATTACTAGAAAATTCCGAAAACATAGTACACGTAACATAAAACTCCTAATAAAATAAACTTAGGAAAAAACGAGCATCGATTTTAGAGCCCATGTTCTCCTATTTATGTTCACTGGCGTCTTTATCTTGTAGGTGTCGGTCAGGACATCACAAGAAAGCCTACTACTCAAATATTTTTCATGCAGTTTTTGACTGGTGCTAATAAATTTCTTTGCCTTTTTTTGCATTTGCGATTGCGTATGTTTTTTTTTTTTTTTTTTTTTTTTTTTCTAAGTTTTTGAATCCGCCCCCAACGCTTTTTCCACGCAAAAGTGCAGTAGTGGTTACACACTGGTTGTGTGGCTTTATCGCCATTCTGGTAATCGTATTCACGTGCAGGAGAGTTGGTCAGAATTACATGCTGACACCTGGTGATTTCCATTTTTTTTTTTTTTTTTTTTTTTTTTTTTGTGTGTGTGTGTGTGTGCTAAAATCATATCCTGTGTTGTATGTCCTCATATAGACGAAAAATAACAAACGGACTTCGAATCAAGCATACAAGTCCAAACATCCTAATTATGAACCGGAAGATTTTTAGTGCACGCCCCTTTTTCCACACCAGTATATTTTTAGAGTAATTTTTTATAAATTTAATTACAATTAAATAAAAAGAAAAATATTCTAAAAATATACTGGTGGGGAAAATGGGGCGTGTACTAAAAATCTTCCTGTTCATAATTAGGATGTTGGCAAGTATGCAAGTCTGCTAACCTACCAACTATAAGTATCAATAGTACCCAGTAGATTCAACAGAAATACAGTTCATAATATAATTCCGCGTACTCGGCATTACTGATCAGACAACTGAACTTTAATACATGTACCTAGAATTAATTTCGTCTAAAATTCTAGCAATTTGATCAAGCGACAATAATTTTTTTATAACGTTAATGCGAGATATTTTTACTATTTCTTGGAGTAACAAATCAAATAAATATCAAAATCGACAAAAGAACTAAGATTTTTCTATTACACTTTTAAAAATAAAATGCTGCATTTCACCAGAAAAATGATTCAGATTAGCCCCAACCAGTATTTTTGGGTAATGTTTCATCGTTTCAGCGGTACTATTTCAATATTAAGCACCACTGAAATGGTGAAACTTCGCATTTGGTTGAAGTTAAAAATGCTTATTTAGCACTGTTCTTTGAGTGAAATGTTGAACTTTTATTTTTAACAAAGTAATGCTATAAAGCAGATCACTAAGCTGGCAGTCAGGTATTTTACTTTATTCGTATTAGTGTTTTATAAGTGTGAATTCGGATCCTTGTCATTTACTTTCTAAAGATATACGTAAGGGAAATTTAAAGCTGCGAACAAATATGGAAATTGAGTCAAAAATTTGTTCATAGACATTTCAAATGGTGGGCTCAAAGGTTTTGCAAAATAATAATAATAATAATAATAATAATAATAACAAATAAATAAATATTCTTTTTTTTAAATTCCGCACTGAGAGGACATATATCAAAATACAAACAAGCAATACAGTCAATGCTCGAATAGTTATGCAATAAATGTCTGTGGTCCATTTTAACATTTTCAAACCATTCGTCATTTACAACTCTTATTCTTATATTTTGCAAAGGTTTTTGTTGCAAAATTTTACAGATGACAGAGTGATTACCTGTTCATTTTCTACTCCTTGGCCGGCCCATTTCCCCTATCTTAATCTATGGGATTTTTGGTTATGGGGCCATTTAAAGAGCTTGGTTTTTAAAAGAAATGATGTAACTTTGGCTGACTTGAAGGACCGTGTAACGTAGAATGTGCGGAGGATCACTAGCGACCAGTTGCGATCAGCTGTTGGACACACTGTTCATAGGCTGCAGATTTTACAACTTAATCATGGGGCCCACATTGAACAATAATTATGATCTACATCGATAAACAGTCTGTATCTTGAAACAAATAATAATTAAATCTGTATTAAATAAAGTTGTTTGTATCAAAATTTGTAGTTTGTATGTATTTTGATGTATGTCCCTTCAGAGCGCAATGTTTTAAAATTATATTTATTTATTGTTTATTTATTTTATTTTATTTATTTATTTTTTGTATTTATTTATTATTATTATTATTATTATTATTATTATTATTATTATTTTGCAGATCCTTTGAATGCCTCCTGTGAAATGTCTATATACAAATTTTCGAGTCAATCCGTATTTTATTTAAAGCTACAGAGTGCTCTGAATAGGCCAGTTTTAATTATGCCCGTCCATAAGATGGAAGTATTAGATTCGAGAAAGTTTTCACTTCTGTGCTTTCCGATGGATACATACGTTCTGAAATGCTCTGAATACGGTTTGATCACTGTGAAGGAGTATCTTCACATAGGGTAAGTGCACCAGTGATTGACACATTTAGAGCAATCTCTGATGTTTTAA
Organism: Salticus scenicus; assembly: GCA_963930645.1. NCBI lineage: Eukaryota > Metazoa > Arthropoda > Arachnida > Araneae > Salticidae > Salticus > Salticus scenicus. The sequence goes on along the minus strand of OZ005654.1, from coordinate 111,322,601 downwards.
TGTTATAGTCATCAGAAAATATTTTTAGGAATCTTAAGTTAGTACATATGAGATGAAAGACATCCAGAACCACATATATGTTAAAATATATACATTTGATAACAGTTATTTTCTTTATGAATTTTTATTTGACACCCACTCAATGTTCCAGTAATTGACACTGCCAGTTTTTTATTTTATCAGTAATTTGCCCCCTATGTTCCAGTATTTGACACTGCTAGTTATTCATTTTACCACTTATTAGCACCCTAAGCTCCAGTGTTTGACATAAAATGTTAAAATTCTTATATGTAAAATATATGATTTTATTATTTTTCTTATTTATTAGTTATTTCGGGATAGATGTCAATTACTGGAGCATGCCAATCACTGGAGCGCCTACCCTATATATATATATATATATATATATATATATATATATATATATATGTATTGTTTTCAAATAATTTAATAATTAAGCATTATATTTTCAATAAATAAAATTTATATTAAACTATGTAACGAAATCCTAAATTATATTTTATGTTTAATCACATTTTGTCTCTTTATAAATAAATATCTTAATTTTAATAATACTTTATTTGTTAATATATTAAATAAATCTGTTGAGAATAAAAACGCATTCTTTAAAATTATTTTTTTTTCCTTAGTAATCTAAATGTATTTTTTACTAAATAACGGTCTTTCAGAATTCCTACCTTCCAAAGCGTGAAGTCGATTTTGAATATATATATATATACATATATTATTTTCATTTTGTTAGTCGTTGCTCAGTATATAAGTAATTTATTTTTTCTTTTATAAATTAATTTTGCTTTGGAAGGTAGGAATTCTGAAAGACCGTTATTTAATAAAAATGCCTTTAGATTACTAGGAATAAATTAATTTTAAAGAATACGTTTTTATTCTCAACAGATTTATTTAATAGATTAACATATGAAATATTATTAAAATTAAGATATTTATTTATAGAGAGAGAAATGTGATCAAATATATAATATAATTTAGGATTTCGTTATATAGTTTAATATAAACTTTTTTTTTTATTGAAAATATAATGCTTAATTATTAAATTATTTGAAAATGCTTAATTATTAAATTATTTGAACCAATATATGTAAAGATTCACCTTCACAATCACACTTAGAAAAATGTACTTGTCTGTCTGAAGTTTTTGTGTTATCTAAATTTTCTAAGATGTTCTTAGAAGTTTCACCATATCTCCCGAATGTGCTGGAAATTCCATGAAATTTATTTTTTGCTTGGCCCTTCATTTAAATTGGTACTGGTTAGGGTTTGGCATTAATTGCCAAATGTCCGCTTTTATAAAATATTTTCACTTTACTAGAAGAATTTTTCTAAACTGCAATAGAGTATCATCGCATCAAACATTGCATGTTAAATGGTCTTTATAAAAATATACTGATTCAATTCGGATGAAATGTAGCCGAAAAGGAGCATAAATAAGGCGTTATGAAATACACCCAAACTTAAATAATTTGCTTAATTAAATATGTTAAAAATTTTTAGAATTGAAGCAAAAACAGTATTTTATCACATTTCTAAAAAATATAATTTTATATCTGCCATCATTATATTATTTATTTTTGCAATTTAAGTAAAATATTTAATCAAATAAGTTTTAATTTAAAGATTTTTTAAATGAGTATATAATAAAAATAAATATTACCAACTTATTTTAATCATTCTTCCTTTCATAATCGCATTATACTGGATATTATACGAAAGAAAAACATATCTTATTTAATATTATAATAAATATTTTATTAAAAATGTGCGGAGTAATCTTAATGATTATGGAATAAAATAAGACATACGGAATAATTTTTATTTCTGTTAATGAAGGATATACATATTTGAGAAGAAAATAAAATTGGATATTCAATGCAATTATAAACTCACTGTATGGATACAGTAATTATGAATAATAGTCTACCATTAAAGTGTTTACAGTAAAATATATTTATCTTATTAAAAGATTTTTTTTTTTAAAGTAATAATTTATAAAAAGTGTTTTTTTACAAGATATTCGTTATCTCTTACAGTACTTGCTTATGTGTAAATGGGAACCTAATTTCCTTTGCGTAGATAAAATTATGTATATATATATATATATATATATATTTACTACGAAGTTTTAAAATAAAGATACAGAAGCAATTATACATGCATAATATTCAGGGACTTAAAAAAAGGAATTTCTTCTTTTACATATTTTCTCATTAAACCAGTAATAAAGAAAAAATTGCTTTTATGATGGTTATTATCGGTCAGTGAATTTCCGTATGGGTAAGTGGTAAGTTAATTACATCTGCAGAGATAAAATGTAAGCTGTTTTCCCCTCTCTTTCTAGACATTAAATAAATGTAATTAAAAAATATATATTTGAATATTACATAGATACTCTAATAATAATAATAATAATTTTGCTCTTCTTATTTATTTCACTTTTTTACATTCACTAACGAAGTTGAAAATTGATTATAAATTCATTTTACATGTCCGTCTTTCTCTCCACCACATTTCTGCAACTCTTTTTACTTTTCGAACATATTATGCATAAAAAAATGATTATAATCATCACAAAAATTAGAATTGAGATTTTGATGAATCTATACGCTTTAAGGTCGTCCTCTGAATTCATTTTTGTCATTTTCCCGGTGATGTACGCATGTGTGTGTACGTCTGCATGTATATGTGTATATGTGTATGTGTGTATATGTGTGAGGGACCATAGTGTCTAAACTTTCTGTTCAAATGAGCTGAAAGTTGGTACGTTTGTTATAGGTCACCGCGTAGCACGAATCCTATTGATTTTGGTCAATGTAACTCTTGTAGTTTTTTTTTTTTTTTTTTTTTTTTTTTTTTCAGGGAAATGAAGAAATATTGTAAGAAAAGTTACATAAAAAAAAAATAATAATAAAAATAAAAATAAAAATATCTTATCATTCAAATTTATCGACTTTTGTACGCGTTTGGGTTTTCTAACTGGTAAATAAATGCAGTTTTGTTAACTCTTTTTAACAAATTTAATCAATGGAGCCTCCCCCCTTACACACACATGAAGTTTAAAATTGATTATAAATTCATTCTACATGTCCGTCTTTCAATCCACACTTCCTGTGTTGCACCTACTTTCGGATAGAAGCGGTCGCAAATGCTACCTCATTCCAATAAAAGCGGTCGGAAGTGCTACGATTTTAACCCTGGTCGGATCTGCCTCGGTCGCAGATGCGACGTCACCGAAAGATTCTTTAGCATTATGACCTATGGGCCAAAATTTCTTAACTAAATACCTTATTCCAATGAGCTGAAAATTTATATACATATTACAGGGACAATTTTTTTTATTTATTTATTTATTTATTTATTTTTAATTCCTTTAGCCTATAGGCTCAAATTATTTCAAATACCATTATAAATACCTTATTCTAATGAAGTAAAAACTTAATTACAAATTATTGATCACTGTCTCATGAATTGTATTAGTCTGGTAAAATCTGCTATATAAAGATTTTTTGCATGGATACAAAGAGTCCATATGCCTAATCTGATTGAGCTTAAAATTTATATACAGTTTATTGGACAGAGCTTCATGAGCTATAGAGATTTTGGTGAATCTAGCATTTATATTTCTTTTACAGGGACGCAGAAAAGAATTTGGATACATTAATTGGATATATTATGTCCCACATTTTTACAGGGACACAATAAATAATTGTTTTTCTATATGACTTTTGGGTTCAAATTATTTGAAGTGCAATAGTATTAAGTTAAACAGCATACTATATGGTGTAAAATGGTCAAACACCCTATTATAATTTTCACTTTTGTTTATTTAACGATTTCTCTTATTTTAATTTATTTCTACATTTTTTTTTTAATTATCTTGATTTTACAACTATTTTAATTAACTCTTATTTTAATTTATTTATACAACTGTCAATTACTTAATGTTCAAAAAGTCGAGTGCAGTCACTCCAAAATTTTTTTAGAATGCTTTAAAACTTATATATTCGATTCAAGTTTATTATGGATTTTAATGTTTTTTTTTATTTTTTTTTATTACTGACTTAAATATTTAATCTAATTTGTCTAATGGGACACATAAATGAATTCGGTTATATTACAGTCTGTAAAAAACATTTCTTTAAAGCACATGTTAGTTTTTGTGCAACATAAATATGTTAAGTATTTATAATAACTATTAAACTAACATACATCATACAGTTAAGAAAAATCTTTTTTTTTTTTTTTTTTTTTTTTTTTTTTATCTCATAGACTTTTAGCCAGAATTTCTAGTTTACAGAGTCACAGGAAAAAATGAAAGCTCAAAATTTATTTTTTGTTGCGTTATGAAGGTTTTTTTTTTTTTCCCTTACAAATTTTTAGTATATTTTATGATGCATATGCAAGTTTTAAGCAGTAAACGGGACTTATTTTATGCTTTCGCTTTAAAAATAAATTTTGCAAAATAGTTTGTAAAATTTCTTCTCCTTAATATATATATATATATATATATATATATATATATACTTATTTCTCATACATAAATCGTAGGTAAATTTATACAAAAGTTCAAAACAAAATTCTGAATGTTATTAGTTTTATGTAATTTCTGATTTTTTTTTAATTAATTTATAATGTTATTAATTTATAAATGGTTCTTTAATCCTAATTCCAATTAAAATATAGTGAACTCCTTTATGAGTAAATTGGTAATTTTGGTCACATAGTTAAAAAATCTTCTTTTTCCTAAATATGGAATAATTACATTCTAAAATATCTCATATAACCAAAAATTTCATATTATCAAATACGTACTTTCGATTAAAACAGAAATATTATTATTAATACTTTCTGAAGCACTGAAAATTTATTTAAACAAGAAGTATTAAAACTTATTTAAAGTGAAGAGTGATACTTTGAATATCTAAATAAAATTCAGCACGAATATGCAAATAAGAAGAATAAGAATAAGAAGAGAAAAGGTGTCAACAGAGTATGTTCTAACTCCTAACATATCAGCCGAGTCAATTCATTTACATAAAATTGCCGTAAAATTAATTGCATGTGTTACTTGAAACCTCTTAAAGTAGGGTAAAGCATGTTTCAAGATAACACAGTAAAGTGATTTACTACAATGTTCCTCAAATGATCTTCCATTAACAGTGTTACGAAGTGTGTACATTTTGCTTTTGAAAATGTTTATATATATATATATGCTTTTTTTTCGTAAATAACAATAATAATATAAATAAATGAATAAATAAACAAATAAACAGTGCGATTTAACATTTATTTTTTTTTCTTGCGGGGGGGGGGGGCGGTGACGTGTTTTGTATTATTTTAGCTTCCCTTCCCTATTCAATATTATCATAGTTTAATTATATGATATAAATATATTTGAGCATTATTTTATGGAAAATTTTACGTTAAATTTAATCTTTAAAAAATATTTCAATGCCGAAAGTTTTATTAAAACTTTTAGCACTGAAACGTAAAAAAAAATAAAAAAAAAAAAATAATAATTATAATAACTTTTTAGTCTATTCATCCAAATATTAATACCCAATCTTTCAAAAATTTTCAAGCGTCCATGAATACAAGCCAATGTGATATTCATCGCAATTTTCAATGAGGAACATCCCACAGTAAACTTGAATAAGATGTATTCGTTTAAAAAAATTCAGCGAATATTTACGGGAATTAGAGTTCGGACAGGCAGGCAGACAAACCGAAGTCGTAAACACTTTTTCACATTTTAGAAAATGTTAAAAATGTACGTAGACATAATACAACTTAAAATTCACACACGCATACAGAAAAAAAAAAAAAAAAAAAAGAAGAAGAAGAAGAAGAAGAAAAAGAAAAATAAAGGAAGAAAGAAAATGTAATTTGGGTTTAATTTTGTTTATTTATTTAATTTTCTAAATTAAAATTCCAATAAAAATTTGATTTTTTTTTAATCGTATACTATCTACATATATTTAAATGAAACAAACAAACAACAAATGTTGAATAATATGCATATTTCAAACTTTTGTTTTAACCTATTTCTTATATTACACTGTAACAATTAATAAACAAATAGCAATAATAATAACAATGTGTTATTAAATAGAAAATTTCTATAATTTTCATACAGAAAATTTATATTTCTTAAAACTACAAAAATTGAGTTTAATATTACATCTCAATCTCATAAAAGATATATTTTTTTCTATAACCAGATAAAATCTGTAACCACCTTATACAGATTTCATCTGGTGGTTACATTTCTTCTTTGCTTCGCATACCGAGAATCGGTATCAAAGCAAGATTTAGAAGTGCTAAGTAGCAGAACGAATTATTCTTCCGTGGCTGAGAGATAATGTTGTCGCTTGTAACGCGGTGTGCTTTAATTCGATCCTGGCAAGGAAATCTGCAGATTTTTTTTTTTTTCAAGGCAAGAAATTTTTAAGGAAAATAAAATATGTTGTGTACGAATATTCTTTATATTGCTCTGTTACAGGAAATTCTTTTTCAACATATTTTTCGCATAGCATATCGATTATTCTTGCAAATTTGCTACCAGGAATTTTGTGTAAAATAACAAATAAGTGAAAGAGTATAGTGTGCATATCAAAATAAATAAATAAACAACACAGAGAATCGTTATCAAAGCAAGATTTAGAAGTGCTAAGTAGGAGAACAAATTATGCTTCCGTGGCTGAGAGGTAATGTCGTCGCCTGCATCGCGGTGTGCTTTAATTCGATCCTGGCAGGGAAATCTGGAGTTTTTTTTTTTCTTTAACGCGAGAAATCTTACAGTGAGCCAGCCCTACCGAAAAAATATGTTGTGTACAAATATTCTTTATATTGTTCTGTTACAGGAAAGTTTTTTTCTACATATTTTTCACATAGCAAATGAATTATTCTTGCAACTTCGCTACCAGGAATTTTCTGTAAAATAAAAAATAAGTGAAAGAGTACAGTGTGCATATCAAAATAAATAAATAAGCAAAACCGAGTATTGGTATCAAAGCAAGACTTAGAAGTGCTAAGTAGCAGAACAAATTATGCTTCCGTGGCTGAGAGATAATATTGTCGCCTGGAACGCGGTGTGCTTTAATTCAATCCTGGCAGGAAAATCTGGAGATTTTTTTTTTTTTTTTTTTTTAAGGCGAGAAAATTTACAGTGCGCCCCACGGAAAATATGCTGTGAACAAATATTCTTTATATTGTTGTGTTACAGGAAATTCTTTTTCAACATATTTTTTACATAGTATATGGATTATTCTTGCAATTTTGCTACCAGGAATTTTCTGTAAAATAAAAAATAAATGGAAAAGTATAGTGTGCATATCAAAATAAATAAATAAACAATACAGTAAGATGAACATTGATTTTTTTTTAATCTGTTCTTCTAAGTGTGTCGTACTACTATAAATTACTATCTTAATATCTTGAAAAAGAATCCTACTATTAAATTTCCATTATATGCATGTCCGGTGACCTCTGCACCACACACTAAACCCAGAAAGACTGGGGAAGTACGGAAAGGTATGAAATAAATAAAAAATTTCAAATAACACTTAAATCAAATTATTTCGATTAGTTTAAAAGATATCAACTTTAAACAGAAAACAAGTTCAAGATAAGCGTCACAAAGTACTTCTAAAAGACTGCCCGCCTACAGCATCACTAATAACCTGAAGCAGTTGGGCGGCAAAATACAACCAGAAATAGAAAAATAGTATAGAGAAACTTTACAATGTCCAAAATTATATCTAATAACAAGAAATATATTATTTATTTATTTATTTATTTATTTTATTAATTAATTAATTTATTTTTTAATAAGTAATAATAATAATTAAAAAAAAAAAACAGAAATTTATTTAATTTTATTTATTAAAGCATAATGACCAACTAAATAGGCAAATCATGTTAGCGTTATAATCAAAATCATGTTGATATTACTTAGATATATTAAAATAGAATTAAAAAAAAATTTGTTATTCCAATTTTTAAAAGTTAAATCTGTAATTAAAGTATGACCTAATCTGAATAGTAATCTAATACGATATGAAAGAATAAAAAAAAAGAATAAACAAAACCCGCAAATAATACGAATATATTTTTTTTTCTGAAAATTAAAATTCCCAAAACAACGGATTTATGCATGTTTCTCGCAAAGTACAATCATTTACATAAAAATGCTGTAAAATTAATTATGTAAGGTACTTCAAACCGTGGAAAAAACAAGTAAACATTATTCAACATTACACAATAATTCATTCTACTACAGTGCTTTTACAAATGGCTGTTAACAATGCCTTTTTGTTTCGTTGTAAAAAAATAAAGACTAAAGTGAATAATATTTAACTCTTTACAAAAAGCTACCAAATGAATAACAATTTATTTTTGTCTATTCTCCTTCAGTGCGTCTTGAAAATTTAAGATTAAATCTTTTTAAAGGGACTGGTTTCAGTTTTGTACAATGGATATAACATTATTATTTTGATTTAAGATTTGTCTCTAGCTGTTTTTATTTATTTGCTTGAATGTATTAATTATGCTTTTTCTTATACTTACAGTAAATCTGTATTATTTCTTTCTTAAAAAAAAAAAAAAAAAAAAAAAAAAGATATGAATGGGATTTGAAATATGAGGAAAAACTTTTTATTTTAGTTTCTAAAAATGCAAAATTAACCTTTTTATTATTATTATTATAGTTCACAGTTTTAAACATAACCTACTCAAGTGATGTTTAGTATTAACCTTAAAATTTTTCTCAAATTATTTTCCTGTAAATTGTTTAATTATGCGAAGTATGCACAATATCTCATTCTACGGAAGTATTCTATATTAAAATCAGTGGCGGTTCTACATTAGGGGCCAGCGGGCACGACCCACCTAAATTTTTTCTCGATTAAAATAGTAATAATAATAATAATAATTTTTTTTATAACTGTTCAAAAACATATATACAAAATAACTACATCTATCTAACTTTTTCTTAATCTTCTTTCATTATCATTTATTTGTCAATATATTTTTTCAGCTGTCACAAATCACTAATGACTGACCGACTACTGTTCTATTTCCCTTCCTTACCTAAGAGAATGGAGCGGTTTTCAGTCGGCCCGAAATTGGCGTGCTTATTTGTACAGTTTATTCTTCTAGAAGATCGGGTTAACAGATTTGGCGACGACCCTAATAGCACATCTTTTCCAAATGACATACTCAGGATCTCCTATGGATGATAAGACATCCAATTGACATCTTTAGGATATATTATGGACAAGTGTGTTGTTAGGGGAATTGCATTATCAGTGTAAGCACTCTGTAATTTTCTCGTCGATGGGCCAGCTGAGTCCTGCCCTTTGGAACAAAACTATAGGGGGAAAAAACTGTTAACCATGCAATTCACGGATAAAATTTGGCGACTTCTGCATTACGTTTTATTTTTATTTTTTTCCTCATTGATTTTTCGGGGAATTTTTTAGAGTTATATATGACAGTTTAATATTTTAGTGTTTTAAAAAAGAAATCTGGTAATAGTCAAAAATATTTTCTAGACTAACCTTTGAGATAAAAGCTCTTATAAGAATTTAAGACTTCTTTAACTAAAGTGTTTTGAATTTAAATGAGGGGGAAAATAAAAATAAAAATAATATGCGATTTTTTTTTCTTTCTTCAGAATAGTGTATTAAAACTTTTATGTAAATAAATTGTAAATTTTTAGATAAATAATTAATTGATTTACATGGATAAATGGATTAAATAGCTGCATAAAATTGTAATTTATTATTATTATTAAAGGATTTTTGTTTTAAATGCGATTTAATAGAAACATCTGCAATGTTTCTTTTTTCTTTCTTTTCTTTTCTTCCTTTTTCTTTTATTTTCTTTTTATTTTCTTTATTTTCTTTCTTTTTTCTTTTCTTTTTTTTTTTTTTTAAGATGATAGCCCGTTTTATTTCTTTATTTATTGAAAGTCAATTTAAATTATCTAAAATTAAGCTCTTAAAGTGAGAAACATGTTTTTTTTTTTTTTTTTTTTTTTTTTTTTTAATATGTATCCACATTACAATAATCATGACTTTCTAAATTCCAATGTAACTTCTTACAGATTGATTAAGGTTTATTTTATTTATTTTTTAAAATAAGAAACATGAATATAACACTTGAAATTCTATAATTAAAAGATTTAGGGACATAATTAGCTTAAGCTAAATAATATTACACTCTTAGACATTTGAATTTAAATTTTAATGGTGTATAGGGTAAGGGTTAAAGCCAGTTGACTAAAAGAGGGTCCTAGACCTGGGTGGTGCACTCTCTGTACAAAGTCTTTCTAAGTGTTACATAGTCCTTTTTATTTGAGTTTTGGAGAAAACCATAGTAAACTCCAAATGTATATGTCGACGAAAGCGATCCGGTACGAACTTGGCAATTTCCGTCTACTAGCTTCCAGATATTTAAATTTTGATATTCCATTGATCAGAACATTGCAGAATTTTTCAATTGTATTTATAAAACTTTAATTTTTGAGATAATTTTATGCAATGTTTTCCATAGTGTTGAATTTAAGATTCGCCATTAAAAAAAAAAAAAAAAAAAAAAACGAAATTTCATTTTACATCCCATTTTGTTAATGTTTGTTTTCATGTTTGAATAATGAATAGTATTAAAGTTAAATTACACAACATACGATGGATCGGGCCCCACTTGTGAAAATTTGCATGAGCCGCCACTGATTAATATATATATATAGAAATTTATTTCGCTGTGCAAAATCAAACTAATATGATTTTTTTTTTTTTACTTTTTATAAAAGAAAAACTACCAAATGAATAGAAATTTATTTTGTACATATTACTTTAGTACTTATATTTAACCTTTTATGCTAAAAATTCCGACCACAGAAATATTTATCCGCGATGTTAAAGTACCCTATTTTCATTATTTAAAAAAAAAAAACATAGAAGGAAATATGGAATAACAAAATGAACATCTATTGACAAAAAATGTTTGTTTCTCATACACAACATGCTGCTAAGTCACAAAAAATATATCAATATTAAAACTTTCAGTTTACATTAAAATTTTTAAAATAATTGTTAATTTTGTCTGAAGGAAGATCTATATCTTTTTTCTCACAATTTGTCAGTGTGAAACTTTTGGGATATTTTCATTTGAATCTCTCTCTCTCTCTTTTTTTTTTTTTTTTTTGATAAATTAAGTTTGGTATGAAACCTTACTTATTATAGAAATCTGTTCTAAACATACAAATAAAATGCCCTAGTTGAAATGTTGCAAGATAGCAACAATAAATGAAATCGTCATTCAGAACTTGATAAGGAAATGACAATTATACTTTCATATGTTGCATATATGCAACAAGGAGATATGGTAAAAAATTACCTAGTGGTTTTTAATATGCCACTTTTTTTTTTTTTAATATACCGCATACTACACATATAATATATAAATATCATGCCATCAGAATTCTTGGTATTAACCGGATCTGAAATATAAAAAGAAATAAGAAAAAAAGAATAGAAAACTATATTTTATTCTGATATTTCAAAATACCCAAAATACTTTTATACTTTTTCATTTGTTTATAGTTAAAAAAATAAATTTATAGTTCATGGATTAAAGTATAACCTCTTTGAGTGTATTATCATTTAGAATTTGTCTCTAACTTGCTTATTTAAGTCAAGTACGCTTTAGAATAAAATTTATTTAACGTGGAGAATCATAGTATTCTTCGCCTAAAATTATATCCATAGTTCAATTGTACTTATTAATTTGATTCTTTAAACATTTCAAAACGGTTGTAAAAGAGAGAGTAGAATTTAACGCTAAACAATACATTCGTTCATTGCAGGGTGAAATTTTATGAATGATTACTCATTAATATTAGGAATGATCATTCTTTTATAATACGAATGATAATTGAAAGATTATGCATCATTAATTTCTTAATTATTCATAAGAGTAATTACTAATTTAGTTGTTTATTAGAACTTTATTTTCGAAATGATTTTACTTGTGGCAGAAAAGAAATAAACTATGGGATTGGCGTTTAAAAGTTTTAAGTAAAACTAGTATGCTGTGGCCACCACGAGACTTTCTTCTATATTTTCTTATACAAATTCACTCAGTAACAACAATAATAATAAAAAATAAATAAATAAAAAAGTGGGACTTTGACAAAATTTTGGGTAAAATGTGAAAATTATTCTAAGTTTGTCAAAACACGGAAACCGTGGGACTTTGACAAAATTGGGGGAAAAATGCAAAAACTTATTTAAGTTTGTCAGAACACGGAAACCGTGGGAGTTTGATAGAATTAAGTAGAAAAAAAAAAAAAAAAAAAAAAAAAGTGGGACTTTGACAAAAGTTTGGGTAAAATGTGAAAATTTGTTAAAGTTTGTCAAAACACGGAAACCGTGGGACTTTGACAAAATTAGGGGAAAAATGCAAATACATGTTAAAGTTTGTCAAAACACGGAAACCGTGGGACTGACAAAATTGGGGGGAAAATGCAAAGATTTATTTAAGTTTGTCAGAACACGGAAACCGTGGGAGTTTGATAGAATTAAGTAGAAAAAAAAAAAAAGGTGGGACTTTGACAAAAGTTTGGGTAAAATGTGAAAATTTGTTAAAGTTTGTCAAAACACGGAAACCGTGGGACTTTGACAAAATTAGGGGAAAAATGCAAATACATGTTAAAGTTTGTGAAGACACGGAAATCGTAGGACTTTGACAAAATTAGGGGGAAAAAGCAAAAATTATTTAAGTTTGTTAGAACACGGAACCGTGGGAGTTTGATAAAATTAAGGGGAGAGAAAGAAAAAAAAATTTTTTTTCTAAGTTTTTTTTCGTAAAAAGTAAAAAAAATCTTTGTTTTAAATTATCACAGATTTATAGTTGAACCATTCGTACTGACGAGACCTTTCGAAAGATACCCATCTTGAAAATTTTTGCCCTATATCACCCTGTTAAAAATTTAGAAAAAGCGGGATGGCAACGCAACCTGTAAGACGATTTTTACCAAAAGTTGATAGGCACTAATTTATGTCAAGGTGCAACTACATACCAATTTGTATGAAATTATGTGCAGTAGTTCCAGAGATACAGTTGCCACAAAATTTTGTCACACAAACACACACAGGCAGACAGACAGACAGGCATTTTCTAAAAATGGTAAAATCGTGTTCTAAAACTCTCAAAACGTGTAAATCCATCAAAAACCCGAAATCGAAAATTTTTACGAATCCAATACTTTCTTCTATTGAAGGTAGAAGAAAGTAAAAAAAAAAATATATCAACGCTATTAATTGAAAAAAAAGTTTTTTATTTGTAACTTTCCAACCGAAATCATATGGTGTGTTTTGAACTGCTATTTGTTGCTTTTTTGAGGGTATTTCGCACCGAGAAAGTAGTTTTGTGAATGTTTTTATATTAATTTATTTTTATATACAGGCAATTTGTTTTTTCAAATTATGTTGTTTATACAAAATTTTTTATTTATTGATTTCTCTTATAGTTGAAAATAAATAATAGTGTAATTTAATATATTCAATAAACAAAGCAAATTCGAAAGCAATTTTTTTTTTTAATTTTGTTATAATATTTTATTTATTTATTTATTTATTTATTTATTTATTTATTATTATTATTATTATTATTATTATTATTGTAAATTTTATTTTCATGATTTAAAATTTTTTTTTTATTTATTTATTTTTTGTTTAAAAATATAAATGCAACCTTTTAGAAAAAAATTTTTTACCTTAAAAAGAATATATATACATACATATATATATATACTTAAAACACTTTAATATTTTTAATTTACCACATTCCATTTAACTTTTTCGCATTAAATTTGAAGTTTGGTACTTTTACAACATACACACACACGCACGCGCGCATATATATATATACAGAGAGAGAGAATAGTCATTCAGTTATTTTGTTTTTATAATATATATATATATATATATATATATATTGTAATAAATACTTTCTTAAATTTATTTTTATTCGTATAAATATAACTTTTCTTTACTTATTTATTTAATAACAAAGCGTTTTTAAACAGTAGTAATGTATTTTCTTATCTTAGGGGACATGAATTTCTAATTAAAATAACACGAGTATTAATGTAAAAACAAGTGACGATAGGTTAGTGATGTAACAATAAACAGACAAATAAATCAATTGGCTGAAAAAAAGATATGTAATATGAGAGGTTTGCGAAAAAAAAAAAGGCTGAATAAAATCAGAAAGTTAATAGAAAAATTCATGCATAATGCATTGATTACAATAAGAATTCGAATTCTCATCTTCTTTTTATACGTCTGCTGCTTATAATCGGGTATTTATTTCAGATACCATAGCAACAAGGAACATAAAAATATCTATAGTATTAAACTCCTTGAAATTGCGTAGAATTTTTTTTATTAAGCTATTTGGCGCTAATTTCGTATCAGTATATAATGGTGGTTTAAAGAAAATTAGATAAAACAATGTATTTCTATGTTGGCTGCATGCATTTAATCTCGAAAATGTTTGGAATTAAAGTGTATCTGTATGAAATTAGTTAAGTGTGTGCATGATGATATTTATATATATGTGTGTATGTAATAATATTTATACCAATTTATATGTATGTATAATAATGCTCTAAGGTTTCCACTTAATCAGCAACATCAACTATTGACGACCAATGCTGGCTTTATGAATGATTAGCAGTAACTGGTGAAAAAAAAAAAAAAAAATAATAATAATAATAATAATAATAATAATAATAATAATGTAATTGAAATTTACATTTTTATGTTTTTGAGATTGCTTAGAAATAGCATGAAAAACTGCATTTTTGTCAAAAAAATCAAGAATTAGTTGCATGTTAAAAAAAAAAAATGCAAATTTCAACACACAATATTCTGATAATTTTCAACACACTTGTAATTACGAGTTTTTTTTTTGTTTTTTTTCATCCCATGGTATTTTTTATGAATTTCTGACTCTTTTCCCCCGTTTTCTACATTCTAAAGTGTGGTGGCTTCCATCCACCGACCTCAGCCACTGGTGAGTTTTAAATTAGGCAAGTCGTAGCTAACCCTCAGCCACAGCTTCAGGAACCCAAGCCCAAACTCTTCCCTACTTCAGTTAGTTTTTCTGTTTACCTATTTTTTTTTCTTTTTTTTTTTCCTTCCTTCCTTTCTTTTTCTTTTTCATTTAGTAATTTCAAAATTATGCAAAATATTGATTTGAAATCTTTGTAAAGTCAATTTAAAATATTGTTTACGTAAATTTTAATCGAGATTAAAGATAATCATACACAAGAACAGAATTAATAGAAAAGATGAAGATTAAAATTTCCTTATTATGTTTCTGTCTATCACACAGTTAATATATAATAATAATAATAATAATAATAATAATAATAATAATAAACTAATGACTTCTATTAAATATACGGAATTATAGTTGTCCTCACCGGTAAAAATTTTCTTATACATCAATAACAAAACTTAGGAATAATATACAACGTCTTGAATGGCAAAGGAAATTATAAACTATCAGAAAGCTATTTCGATAGCATTTAGCGTATCTTCATCAGTGCGTTATGCATTGTTATACGGCATCAGTGCATTATCAGTGTACTATCCATGCACTGATCTCGGTACGCGACATGTTATCGAAACACCTATTTGTTAGTTTAAACTTCTTTCCTGTCCAGGACGTCTTTTGTTATCCCTATGTTTATTTATTTAGGGCCTTATGCATCAACGAATCTCTTTTACTTTATAGAGAATGAAATATGATACACTGTTAAAAATTTCAGTTCCCGGTTGAACCAAATGTTGGTACTATAGTACCTTCAATTTGCTAGGATGAACCAAAACTTGGTACAAATGCAGCCATGCGATAGTGAAACCTTCTATCATGTTTGGCACTTTTTGTTGAAAAAAAAGTATCAAATTATGGTAAAAGATTTCTCCACCTTATAGATGTAGCTATTGCAGTACCAAGCCTCGGTTTTACCAAGCACCAAATAATGGTAAAAGGTTTCACTATCGCATGGTTGCAGCTACAGTGTGCTGTATTTTCGCTCGACCCTAAACATATATTTTTATAAAGTTTTTCTATAAAATTTTTATTTATAAAGTTTTCAATTGGAAATTATGTGGATAACGTGACGTGGCTAAAAACAATAAAATAAAAAATGGTTGATAAACAATAGCTGAAAAAAAAAAAAAAAAAAAAAAAAAAGAGAGAGAGAGAGAGAGAGAAAGAAAGAAATAGAAGCTATAATAAACATGCTTTATATTTTTTGCGCACATATTTGAGTGTTTATATATATATATTTAGTTGTGCAAGGAAAGAAAAAAAAGTAGGGATTCCACATATATTTTAATTTTCCATTTTTCTTATTTAAAAGGCAAAACCTGCAATTTTCAGTTACACTACTTTTTTGATAAGATTCTTTTCAATAAATTTATGGGGAACTCCCTTTTTATAAAAAGAAAGAAAATTATTTAATGATGCTTTCTTGGAAATTTTTTATGGTGGGACTTTAGCATAATTTTTAATATATATATATATATATATACTTTTATTAATAGTGTGAAGAAACCTAGTGTACAAAGAAAAATTTGAAGAAGCTAAAAATTAAAATTTTTGGGTAGAAATTGTTATATCTTTTAACTTTACCTTCATTTGCATCAAACATAAAAATTACATTTTGAGATTATATACTAATTTGCATTATCTTTTTTTTCAGGGGGAAGGGGGGGGAGCGACGCCCGTTTGTTTGTGCGCGACAACAGTGAAAAAAATATTTTTTATTTCTTTTTTTCTTTGGGGAGGGGGGGATGAATCTTTCCGAAAAAATGTAGACCCCTCCGGCTCCCCATTCCCGCCCGAATGCCATGCTTTTGCAGCAGTGAAAGAATGGACCGTCACCTCTCACTAGCAACTTAGGATCGACATGACTGATTAGACAAGCCTGGAGCCTGGGGGCGCTTTTTACTTCCCTTTCAGCAAGCTCATTTAGCCAATAGATATGCACAAGAAATCATATAATTAAACTCATCTCTTTCATTTTATTCGCATTTCAATATACGTGAACTAAAGCATTCAATCTAAAAGAGTTTGCAGTGATATACTCATTTTTCATACCCAATAAGAATACACATTACCATTAATGAAAAGAATAGATCTTCATCAAGGCCATAATAATCAGATCCGATGTTACACAGCACTACATAATCTTTAGAATACAATTCATCCCTGCAATATGTAAGGGTTCATTAACAAAACATTTAACAAACCTTCTATCAGAAAAGCCTTTCGGTAAACAGAGAAATCGAAGCATAATAATAAGAAAGAACACAGAACTAGTGTTTTAAATTAACAAGAACAAAACTTTGAATAAACACCATAAAATTCAATAAATAAACTCGCAAAAATTTTTTCGGGTGGAAAAAGCACACGACTCATCGTCAAGCGAACAAAGTAGGTACGAGTGCTGCAATCAAAGCGGCAAAGCACTAGTAGCATAGTAGTGTAAACAAAGTGATTCAGGGTAGTTCTTTTAAATGATCCCATACATAATAAATTTTTGTACACTTGTATATTATAAAAGCTAAGATACAGCCTTCCGGTAAAAAGCTGTAACCCAACAGCGCCACCTGTTAGACGATGTATGCTAAAGTTATAGCAGCACGAATTACTATGAATTCTAATTAATTTGTAATGTATTCTGGTATTCTGTCAATTATTGCATGAGATGATGCACTCATAAAATTTTAGTAACACGCAGAAAAATTCACAAAAACTCAAAGAGATTCAAATCATATTCAAGTCATCCGAGAAAGTGTAATTCCATCCAAATTCAGAAATCCAAAATTTTCACAAATCTCATACTTTTTTCTTACATATAAAAGAAGGTAAAAATTAAAATTCTGTACAAATTAACATCATCTTAATTCCAGTTACAGATACGTACACGAAATCACATAATTAAAATTGACTCTCATATTCTATTCGGATATCAATATTAGCGAACTAAAGCTTCTAATACAAAAGAGATTTAGTAGTAATATGTTCATTTTTGATGATACTCGATAAGAATACAAATCACCATTGATGAAAAGAATATATCTTCATTAAAGAACATATAATTAGTTCCAATGTGACACAGGAACTACATAATCTTCACAATAAAATTCCTCCTGCAATGGGTAAGGGTCCATTAACAAAAGATCTAACTTACTTTCAGCATGGTAATGAGTGCTAATTTCTCGAAGTTGGTACAGAAGAATCGAGAAAAAATGAGATTACGCGAACATGAGGAATTCTTTCAGTAGAAATATATGCTCTGCATTCAAATGATACAGCTGATAAGAGATTAGGGAGTTAGAGATATCAAAAGCAATAAAAAAGTAAACGCTGAGGCATATTTCATTTCCGAAAGCGAAAATGGGAAAAGCTACCCTTTATCATTCGTGTAAGTTTCATTTAACTACCGCTAAATTTTATGGATATCAGTTTAAGAATTTACTGACTCTCTATTTATTTATTTTTTAAATTCTTCTTTGGACGCATTAAAGACTTACTGCATTACAGATTGATGCGGAATAAGTACTTTGCAGAAATAACTAATCTTCATATTTTTTTATTAGTATTATGTATTAACTTGTATTTCGTATTATGTAATGTAAATATAGTAAAAAATTAGTAATTTTAAAGACAGAAAAAAAAATCGCAATACTATATTTTGAAATTATGCGCTGAGAAAAAAATTCTGTGACATGACATCTAGAAACTAATTTGAGATTCTAGTAAAAATTGCTACATGTCATCCTTATAAAGTCTAGTGTCCTTTGAAAGCGAGCTCTAGAAATCCGGATGAAATTGGATTCACTGATACAACTAAGAACGTGATTCGACAAGAATTTATTTAACAAAACAGTATTAACTCTACTTTTTTATATAGGAATTTTTGCTAGTGTTCGGATACTTTTGTTACCAACTGTACGTAACAGATGCTGAAATATAGCTTTCTCGTAAATAAAGACAATTTCAATAAAAAGCGGATATTTTTTTAGTACATTGTGCCGCTTGTATTGTTTTCGCTTTGGGTTTTAAGTTGAAATCTTTTAAACCATTTGGAATAAATTAATTAAAGCATTGAACTAGTAATAAATAAATAAATAAATAATAAAATAAATAAATAAATAAATAAATAAATAAAAGCGTTCAAAACTTCGTTTCGGCGATCATATATGATTTTCCACCTTGAGATTTCACTAACTACCCCGCTGACACTGGTTGTATTTTAATGTCCAACCGCTTCAGGCAGTAGACGCTGCTGTAAGCGAACATATTTTAGCAGAACATTGTGCTGATTATCGTGTACTCGCTTTGGGTTTTAAGTTGAAATGTACTAAGCTAATTTAAACAATTTCATTTAAATGATCAGCTAGGAAGTCTTTGGTTATTTCGCATCTTTTTGGTACTTTGTTTCCTAAGGTACTTTAGTACTTTTGTTACTTTACTTCCTTTGTTTTCTAAGTTCAGACGCCAAATTTTAAACAATAATAATGGCTGATTAAATTGATCTAAGAATAAGAATTATATAACTTAAGCATAAATTTTATCATAAAGTTAAAATTCAAAAACAGAAAATAACGTGATTAAAATACTAAAATTAAACTAATCGTTACACTAAAATTAGGTACTCAGTATTTCAAAAAGCTTCATATGAAGTGCGAACTGCTTTAATAATGGAGTAATTACCAAGAATATAAAATAAGTTCTTATGGAAAGTGTAACTTTATTAAGCGCCGATTAATTAGTTTTAAGCTGACATAGACAGTACACAATCCTTTTACTAAGTCTTCACCCGCAGTGGTCACGAAATCATTAATGGAAGATTCCACTCAAATGCATCACGTTAATGACTTCTGATTCTTTCTAAATATAGAACTGAGATTAAAAGGCAAAATAACAATGAGAGGTTATTAACTGAGACACACGTGACGTATACAATCGAAAAAGATGATAAAGGATTTTACATTTCAAAAGTATTTAAAAGCTGTAAATGACTGAATAGCTTTGAATGTGAGTGAGGTGTACTAATTGACACCAATGGCTTCACCAGACCGATCGAAAATTGTAATTTGGTCATTGATCGACATTTCACATTTTCGAGTTGAAAAGAGAAATGAAAGAGAGATGCTACGATCACGACGATAGAGGAAATGTTTGTTACTAGATGATAAAAATTGAAATCGTCAATTGTTTTTGGAGAGCTGTGTGAGTGAATGAATAAGGTTTAAAAAAAAAAAAAAGAATAAATAAGTAAATTGATTTTTGTCTGTAGAAAAGAATATATATTTTATATTTATATAATTCAATTAAATTTTAAAAGCTTAATAGGTTTTCGAAATTTGGTCGAATAATTTTTATAACAGCGGAAAGTGGTCAGACCAGGATTCAAGCCTGAAATCTTTCAGCTAATGGCCCAACAGTCTGCTAACTAAAATATATTGGTCAAGAGCACGAAAAATAAATAAACAAATAAATAGATAAAATGGAATAGAATTACATTTTGTCGTTATCAAAAATTAATGGCTTCTTAATTATTAAATTTTTAACATAGGAGAGATATTACATCATTGTAGCTTCGTTCAAGTTGTTTCTATAGAAACAATGTATTGGATTAGAAAAACTGAAATCAGTGCTTCGATTAAACCGTTTTCGAAAAACTGTATCTCAATCATTAAATTAAAAAAATATGTTATTGTGCGTGGAAAAAAAAAAAAAAAAAAAAAAAAAAAAAAATCAAAAAAAGTTTCTTTACACACACACACATACATACATACACTGCTCGACATTGAAAATGCAACACCAAGAAGGTATGATAATAGCGGAATGAAATTTGTTGGACACATACATTATAGTAGGAAGAACAATTTATTAAAATTTCAGGAAATTTGGAGTAATATGTACTGAGAAAACAGTACATAAAGCAGTGACCTCTGTGAGCAATAACAGCACATATCTGCCTAGGCATTTAATCGAACATCGATTGGATGTCATTTACGGGTAGAGCACTTCATGAAGCTTCAACACGATGCCACAATTCATAGATCGAAGTTACTGGTGAGTGTTGGGGCCAGTCTCTTTTCAATGATTAAACAGTCATTTTCATTGGTGCGAGATCTAGAGAACGTTCTGCCCACAGCAACAGTCGAACGCATTCTGTATCAAAGAAGGTACGGACAATACAAACAACTTGCGGTCGTGCATTATCTTGCTTAAATTTTGAGCTACGGAGGCCTTGAATACAGGGCAGAGGGGTGGGCCTTAACTCATCAGAAATTTAATGACCGCTGTACAGAGTGCCAGGAATACGAACATGAAGTAATCGAGATGTGTATCCAATGGAAACCCATAACATCATTGCAAATGATGGACAGTATGATGATGTCGAATCCCAGCTGGCAATGTGCATTATTCATAATGCCGTTAAATACGGATAAGGCAATCTTGATGCTGTAAACAAGATTGTGATTTGTCTGTAAAGTGACTTCACCCATTCCTGTGTCCAGGTTCATCGTTGATCACACATTAATGGCGCCCATCTCAGTGATGCAGTTTTGAGGGTAATCGGAATTTTGGTAGCATTCATATATTTCATATAAATATCAAAATTTCAATGAGTTTATTAATGACTAAACGGATAATTTTTACAAGAGGGGAAAATAACCAGACCAGGATTCGGGTTTTTGTCTATAGAGTTAATCACCCAATTATCGGCGAAATGAAGTATCGCGGGGTACAAAAGCGGCCGAGCGGTTCTGCGCTGAAAGTTGGCAGATAGGAAATGCCGGGTACGATCTCCATCGCGCTCATCGACCTAGCCTTTCGAAGTTTCTGTGGTTTTTTTCGAAACTTGCGTAAATTCGGGCTAGGACCACTTAGAAAGCCCCCCACTGAGGGCATTAAACTCATAGACCGAGGACCATATCACAGTCAATCGGTCTTAAACCCTACAACCAACAACCAACTGAAGTATCGCGATTGCACAAAAAATAATTGTATAAGAGTTTGAATTTATTATTCTAATTATTAAAAAATTAAATGTGTTTCAACAGTCTGGATACACCAAACTATCTCGAAAGGAAAGCAAATTTTCTGAAAACATTGATTTCAAAAGTTTCATGGATTTAAATAATCTACCACATGAGGTATCACAAGTGGGTCCCGGGGGCACCTGAGGGCCCCACGTGACACAAACTTCATTCTTATTTTTTTAAATAGAAACCATATTTTTTCTTTGCACATTCATGTTAAGCAGAAAAATCTGTTTGAAATCATGTACTGCTTTTATATTTTGAAGCATAGGGGGCCCTGGGGCCCCAATTTTTATGTTGTGTTTTATAAGTCTGGATACACCAAAATATCTCGAAAGGAAAGCAAATTTGCTGAAAACATTGATTTCAAAATTTTCATGGATTTAAATAGTCTACCACATGAAGTATCACAAGTGGGTCCCGGGAGCCCCAGGGGGGCCTCACGTGACACAAATTTCATTTCATTAAATAGAAACCATATTTTTTCATTGCAGAATCATGTTAAGAGGAAAAAATCTGGTTATAATAATGCACTGCTTTCATATTTTTTGCATAGGGGCCCCGTGAGCCCCTATTTTTATATTGTAATAAAATTTTGGAAATCCCAAAATATCTCAAAAAAAAAAAAAAAGAAAATTCTCTGAACACATTAATTTCAAAATTTCGTGTTTTGGAATGATCTGTTACATGACGTACCATAAGTGGGTCCCCGGTGCCTTTGGGGGGACCACGTGACACAAGTTCAATTTTCTCAAACAGAAATTGAATTTTTTCTTCATAGAATATCGTTAAGTGGAAAAAAACTATTTTAAATGATGTATTGCCTTTTTTTTTTTTTTAAGCGTAAGGCGCTTTGGGGACTAAATCTTATGTTGTAAGAAAAAACTGGAAAATCAGAAAATACCTTATTAAAAAAGAAATTTTGTTGGATACAATGGTTAGATTACTGTCAATAATTCGAAAAATGTATTAGATAAATTAAAGTATGTGGGCCCGCAGGAATACTAGGACCCCACATTATATAAACTCCATTTTTTCAAATCAAAAATAGGCTTTTCCTTCAGAATATCGTATTAAGAAAAAAGTATGGTTTAAAGAAAAGGTATGGATTATTGTATAGGAATGTATCCTACAGAAAAGTTTCCATTTGAAAAAATGAGGTGGGGCCCTTGAGGGTTATAAAAAAAAAAAAAAAAAAAAAAAAAACTAATAGTCCTCTTTACTAACTAAATTCTGTTTTGCCAGATTTCATCAAAATCTTTTTTTTTTCTTTCACACATTTGACATTGTGAGTTTTTTTCGTTTACATCCCATGCTTTTTCTATGGATTTTTAGCTTTTTTTCCTTGTTTTTTACACTCTAAAGTGCAGTGGTATGAGGTTCATAAATAGCGCCACCGCCGAGTCACATATTAAACCCTCGACGATAGCTTTAGAGCCACAACCCGAGTCTCTACCCGCTCTTCAATAACTTTTTCTAGTCAATTTTGATCTTTTTTTCCCTCGGCGATAGCTTTTTTTTTTTTTTTACACACACTTAACTTTGTTTTTTTTTTTTTTTTTTTTTTTTTTCGTTTTCATCCCCTGCTATTTTCTAATGGATTTTTAGCTTTTTTTCCCTTGTTTTTTTTAAACAACTTTTTAAACACACCGCTTAACTTAACCGAAACTGTTCACCTTGTTTTAATTTAAATTATCTACAAATATATAATTATTGTTGACTGAATATTTTATGAAAACTTGATGCTTGTATACATATATTTATTATTTTAAACTCATTTTTAGTTTGTTTGATAAAACTCATGATATTTGCTTACCATGTATCTGTTTTTTTATAGGATTATCCATTTAAATTCCGTTCATTTTATATTTAATATCACATTCATTCATCTTCATTTAACGTAAGGATAATTTCATGTACATTTCTGCAACATTAGCTAAGAAAAAGGAAAACGTATGCAGTTTTGTCATTCTGATATCATTCTTATGACTTGTAGTTTAGAATAAATCACGACTAAAAAAAAAAAAAAAAAAAAAAGACTTAAATAGAAATACCGTGATTTATTTTGTTATGCAAGATAAATTCACGGTGTTACTGATACCTCATGGAAAAGTAGAAACAGACGTAAATAACACTGCAGAACTAACGACTTTACAGATAGGCTATCAAAAAAGCAGGTTTAGTAATCTGAATAATAAGGAAGGCGAAATATTTTCCCCATGAGAGTAATAAATGAAATTGTATGCTGACTCTGAAAATATACTGAAATGCAATCAAGCATACGGCATTTTAGGATCGCTGGTAATGTTTATAGTTCTGCAGAGAAAGCACAGTTTTATGGATCTTGTCGATAGTCCTGTTTAGAAATAGGTAGTAAAGTTTGAAGTAAATGTACTATTGTTGCTTAAATATTTCTGTTATTTTCAAATTTACATAGTTTTGAGTAATGCTTATTAAACAATCTATGTAATATTTCTCTAACGTGGACCAGTTACGATTAAATTTATCGAAACGATACGATAGTGATGTAATTGATAAATCTACGCGAAGATAAAAAATAATATTTATAAATGGACAATATTGAAGCACGTGTACTCAGCTCAATGTTCTAAAAAAAAAAAAAAAAAAAAAAAAAAAAATTATGACAAATAATTTAACTGTTATCTTAAACACCTTTATAAGTTGTAAATACTACAACGTTACGATATATATTATGTATTTGGAAATAAAATTAAAATTAAACGATTGCAATTTTCTGAATGTGAAAATGGAAAAAAAAATTAAATATATTAGGTAATGAGTAATTTGGGTAACAAATTCTTACGGCTGCCGGCGACAAGCGGTGAAGAGTTCCTATAAGATTTATAATCTAGTAAATATAAAGCACGAAGTATAAACACAATGCTAAAACCTCTTTTACATACCAGCTTGTGAGATAATAAATTCTCAATTTCTAAAATTTATGTCATCAGGAATATATGAATTATCAACTTCCTTAATTTATGGAAATACCACTGATAATTATTCCATATTATTTTTAAATAAAGAGTAAATTTCCCTCGTACACAAATATGCATGATTAGATCTTACCGGAAGGGGTTAATCATTATGGGAAAATATAGCAAAATCTAATCTTGGATGATGGCGATTACGAAATTAGTTGTAAGATAATTCCAGAAAATTCAAAATTGCACAATAGTTGTTTTGTGTTGAAAAAAATACGCACAATCTTTCATCAGGCGGAATAAAATGGGCATATGCATGCCTGTAAATATTGCTTCTTCATAATTAGATTATCCTTGCGGAAAAACTAAGAAGTCTTTTTCCTGCGTAAATTATTTCTTAAAGACTTTTCCTTTATGAAATGTTGAGTTAAATTTAATAAAACTTTAACTAGGTCAGAATTGAAACCTCGATTTATTGATTTAAAAGTATTTCAACACTCCACTGATTGGTGTAACCGAATAATTTTAATTGCAATGTCTACTATTTAATTTCTATGCATTTTTAACAACAACAACAACAACAACAATAATAATAATAATAATAATAATAAAATAGACGGAATCTAACATTACAAAGTGAAAAGTTCTGGTCACATTTCGTTTTGTTATTATTTATTTGGCCTTACTATCAAACATTTTCAGTATTTAGGTACAAAATTTGAAATTATTATCATCAAATTATTATCAGTTTGAAAGAAATAATTCTCCGTCATTTCCTGTAATTTGTTAAAAATAAATTATTTTTTAAATTTAACTTTATGAATCTAAAATGGCAAACTGAAAAACACTTAACATGTTTTCCAATCTAAAATCAATCCTCCTTGAAAATTCGTAATATAAATTGAAGCGAAATGATCAGTACTTATTCAAAATTTCTCCATCAATGCAATGGAAATTGAAACGGATACACATTGAGTTTGAATGTCTATAAAGCCTCTTCACTATAAATGTTTTAAGATATAATCTGAAATCAGTAAAGATAGACCATTTAATTTTTTTTTCCAAATAATTTAAATCTTCATTTTTTTTTCTTTTTTTTTTCGAATAGTTTTTAAGAAATTTTAACATACTTAACACATTATATTTTAATGTATATGTATACAAAGTTTCTTAAATTTAAAGCCATAATTTTAAAAATAATTTTATAAAGCCAATTTTAATAAAACATTTTTTTAATATTAATATTAATATATATATATATATATATATTATTGTTCTGTTAAAATTTTCGTAGTTATTGTCCTAAAGACATTTAAATAAAATTCACTATAATAATAATTGAATATAATGATTAAATTAAAAATATCAAAGACAAAATCATACATTAATACGCCGTTCAGAACATCAATAATATTTTTAACGCTTTAAAAATGAAATTGAAAATAATTGCTATGTGAACAGATCGAAAGAAAACAGATTACAATTGCAAGGAACAATTTTTCGTTCATTTGCTGTGATTTGTTTTAAAATTCCCAAATTATTTCTTAAACTCATCTGTATGAATCTATAATAGCAACCTCAAGAACACTTAACACATTTTCCAATTCAACATTAATCCTCCTTGAAAATCTGTAATACAAAGGGAAGAGAAATAATCAATACTTATTCAAGACTCCTCCACCGATGCAAGTGCCCATTTTATTTTCTCAAAGAGAAGTTTTATAGTGAAAATGCAAATCGAGAAACACACTCGAAATAAGAACGACAATATCTTTACTTTAGCAAATCTCAACAATTTTGTAAAATATTTCTGGTGAAAGCTCGGAAATAAATTTTTATGAGTTATTTCGATATGCAGTTTTGTGGATTAGAAAATTAAAATTCAGAAATGGTTACATATACATATTCAGTTACTGAAATTTATGTAATTAAATTTTATTAAAATGTATGAAGTGAAAAATATAAATAAAAATAAATTTATACTGCATGGTTATTTGATTAAAATTTTACAAAAAAGTGTATAATAATAGTTTTAATAATAATTCATTATTATAATGATGAAATACTAGGAAGGAAGATTAAATTAATCAGTAAATATTTAGATATTGTAATGAAGCATTGTGTTAGGGGGACTTGAAAGTAATGTCTTTTCTTTACAACTAATTCAAACCGATAAATTTTTAACAAGTTGAAATTCAGCAATGATACACATTCATTGCACATTCATTTATAGAAATTTAAGTAATTAAATTTTATTGACATGTATGAAAGGAAAAATATAAATAAATTTATACTGCATGGTTGTTTGAGTAAAATTTTACAAAAATTATATATAATAATAGTTTCAGTGATAATTCATTATTATAATGATCAAATACTAGGAAGGAAGACTGAAATAATTAAAAAATAATTACATATGGAAATGGAGCATTATACAACAAAATACTATCGAAAAAATTAATAAAAGTATAAATATATATATAGAGAGATACATAATATAAAATGGATATTGAAATGGGTTTAGTGCACTTCAAGTAAATTTTATAATTGTTACTTAAAATATAAATATATATATATATATATATATATATATATATATATATATATATACATATAGTCGGTAACAAAAGTATCCGAATACTAGCAAAAATTCCTATATATAATATTTTTAAAGGGCGACATGTTCAAAGAGTGGAATTCAGAAAAAAAGAATTCGAAAAACTTCAATTTTCAATGAGACACCTATATAATATGAGGCGACAAAAAACCAATAGGATAACGTAGAAAGGAAGAGGGTGGATCGTTCTGATGGTGCGGTCTTAAGCAATATTTTACAGTAATTATTATTTTAAAAATATTTTATTGTAAATTTTTGTTTACGTTTTAAATTAAGCGTGAAGAATATAGAATGGTATTTAAATGATGTTTTAGGAGTATATTGCGAATTCTTTCACGCATTTCACATTAAAATTTCATATCAGGGAAAAAAAAAGAAGAAAAAAATCGCTCATTTTCCTAAAATTTTCCTACACTGAGGGGAAAAAAATATATGTATGTATATATATACCACCTACATCTATAATGAATATGTGGTCATTTTCTAAATCCATAAATTAGAAATATAGATTTTTCAACTATGCGCATAAGGCACGCCAATAAACTGAATGGACGAATGGTCGAGAATTTCTAGTGTACACATTTATAGAGGGTGAAATAATATTTTAAATATTCTGAATCTTTTGTATTGCAAAAAATTCTAGCTTGATTTTCTAGAATTGCACAATAAACCAAGATTATAGTTGCTGAAACCCGTCTCTTGTGTTCGCATTTATTTGCAGAGATTTTTTAAATAAAATTGCTCTCGATAGTATAGGCAAACCCTCTATAATTCTAATAGGGGATTCTAGAACTCGCTTTTAAAGGGGATTAGAATTTATAAGGATGACATGGAACTATTTTTTTAGAGCCTCAATTTAGATTCTAGATGTCAGTTACAGAATTTTTTCTCAGTGTATTTTCCTAATTCTATTGTACACTGCTAGATGGCTCTGTACCAATTTCAGTATTCCTTTTACTATTCCTAGACAACATATTTAATTCAGTTTTACCCCTCTTAAGGGCCCGCTACACTCACCGCCGCCGGAAGCCGAAGCTAATGTTATTCTATGGGAAATTTTCCTTTACAAATAACTTATTAACTAATACATATTTTTAAATTCTGTTTTCCCATTCTGAAAATTCCCAGCAGTTAAATTGAAGGGACCTTCTTTAAAAAATCATTTTTTTAATTTTTTATAGTTTATTTTGAAAAAGCAATATACGAATTTTCAATATGTGAATTTTTTTTCATTTTGCAGCTTTAAAATAAATATTAAAAATGAAAAAAATCCATTAAAAAAAAAAAAATTCCGTCAATTTAACAATTGGGAATTTTCTAGAAGTTATTTGCAAAGAAAATTTCCCCATAGAATAACATTGGCTCGGGCTTCCGGCGACGGTAAGAGAAGAGGGTCGTTAAGTTAAGGTGAGGGAAATGATTTTAGAGGACATTCTGCAGAAGCATTTATGTGTACATGTGTGTGATAATTTTCAGTTTACTGAACGATATAATAATTTGCTTTATACAAATTGTTTTTATTTGATATCTAATTAATTCCCAGCAAAACTTATACTGCTGGGCGCGTTATGGCCTACTGCTGGCATCCTGCACATGCCATCAGTTACCGGTTGCCCCATATAACTCCAGCAGCGGGCCGTTTGTGGCTGCCAGCAGTGATGGAAGCCTAAAGAAAAATGGTCGGTGGCCCAGAAGTGGCATAAACACAGTTGGCCTTATGTAGGCTATCACGACACGGCCAACATAATGTTTTTCATGTTGTGGCCACAAATTATTAGGCCATAACCAATTTGTATGCATAGAGGGCGCTGTGATTCTTTTTCTGTTGATTTGAAATTCCCTCGCTGTCCGCCATTTCATACGAAGTTCTTCTTCGTTGTTGTAGTCTGCGGGTGCGGGTGCGAGATTGAAAATCTCGTAAAAAGAATATATGAGTAAGTAATTCAATTATTAATTTGTTTTTGTATTATTTTTTAAATACTATTTTTTAAAAATGTTTGACTCTAAAGCCATTGTTATAACAAAATGATTTCTAGAACTATATAACAAATATCCAGTTGATCCGTTTTAGTAAATTATGATAGTCGCTAACTTTCTAGTATTTTATTATTGTTATTATTATTTTAATTGATTTAATAAAATAAAAATTATAGATCTTAATTGGATGGGAGAAAGTTATTAGAACACTTATAACTACAGTTTATGTTTTATTTATTTTTTCTTCCTTCAGTGTAGTTAAGAAGAAAGCATTAGATTCGGGAAATTTTTCGACATCCGGTTTTCGATAGATTTTACACGTTTTGGGTTGTTCTGATGAAAATAATTTGAAAATTGTCTGTCTGTCTCCTTTGTGTCTTAAAAATTTATGAAAGTGATAGTAGTTTAAAAAGTTTACTTCTTCTGCGTTTTTTTTTTTTTTATGTACAAGCATCGCTTCCTTCACCCCTGAGGGAGAAGTATACCCAGATAGAGTAAATTTCCATTATGAGTATTCTTGGAAAGAATTCGCCAGTATCTTATACATAATTATACATACATACGATTATATTATACACCTGTGATATTTTAAAGCAAATTTATTGATTTTTTAATTTTTGACAAAAACTAGTATGATGTGGCACCACAAAACTTACTTCTATATTTTTTATTATGCAAATTCGCGTAGTGCAAATAATTTGTTAAAATCATTTTCCTGAATGCATGCAAACGATTTTCATTTTAGAACAGTGTTTCTCAATAATAATAATAATTAAAAAAAAAAATCAATTTTGTGCCAACTTCTGAAAAAATGCTTTCTTCTACATCTTCTTGTTTTTTTTTTTTTTTTAAATAATTTATAACTTTGTTTTAATTTACCACAAATTTAATTCAGTCATTTACTTGAAAGTTATTGATGAGTTTCTTTTGAAAAATACCAGCATTGAAAATTTATCCCCTCATGGGGAAGGGCGAGCGATTCTTCAACTTTTACAAAAAAAATTTCCTGGTTTGTAGTTAGTTATTTAAATATTTATTTTTTAATTCATAATAATAATTTAAAAAAAAAAAAAAAATTATCATTTATTTGAAATCATTTATGTAAAATTTCTTCCTATACTGTGTCATATTGAAAATTACGAAGAAGTAGAAATATAGAGCCATGTGTTGAGTGAATGATCCACAAATGTAATCGGGAACGATTTTAATCAAGTTTGGTTAAATAACAAATTTGGTTAAATTTCGTCCGTTGGTTCGTGAGATACAGCGTCCACAATTTTTTTATACACACTTACAGAGTGAAACTTTCTAAAAATGGTTAAATCGTGTTCAGGAATCTCAAAACATGCAAATACTTCGAAAACCGAATGTCGAAAAATTTCTTCATATACACACACACACACACATACACACACACACATATATATATATATATTACTATAAAATGGATTTTCTTTCGAAATTTAGTATATTGTACTTCTTTTAAATGAAAATCGCCTATCTCCATCATAGAAAATAATTTTCATAAATATTAATTTTAATATGTAATTTCTATAAACTATTATAGGAAAATAAAATAAAAAGTGGTAGCCATAACAAACTGTTTTATTTTATTTATTTATTTATTATTATTTTTTAAATGCAAGTTTGAAAAATAATTTCACTTTTACGAAACTGAAATATTTTCCACCTCAATTTCCCGTAACGTATAAGAATATTTTGTGCATCACTGTTAAATGAATCACAAATATTTATTTTATCATTTTTGATTGGAACCATTTCTTATTGCATCTATAAAATTTATGTTGATCTGTATTTTAGCGTTGTATACAGATTTTTTTCTTGCGCTGATAAGAAGTTTCTCTTAAACTGTAATGTATCCAAATTATTTTATGCATTTTTATACTGAAACCATTTGTGTTACCTGTACAACTTTTTATGACAAGCGTCCTATAGTAAATCTCGAAAACCTGTATAACATATGAGTTTTATGGAATTCTAAAAATATTTTTTAAATAGGTAATTGGCAGATAAAACTCTCAAATATTTACAACTACAAAGACAAATGCACTCTTCTTTTTCTCCCTAATTCCGTTATCTCTTTACTCAACCGAACGATATTTTTTTTTTTTTTTTCCCTTTCAGCTGAAACTGTATTCCCTTCTTTTACCCTTTTCAGAATCTGCTTTCCAAACCTAATGAAAATAAATTGGCGCAGGAAAAATGCTGAATATTCGCATTAAGTTCAAATAACGTCATCTGTATAAAACTGCAAAATCATCTTTCGGTATCGCACGTCGAAAAATTATTCACTCAAGGACATTGAAGAGAGTTGGGGAGGGAGTTAAGATTCCATTGGACTATCAACAACACGAAAAAGCTCTCTGTGGCGGCCTGGTTAAGTTTGACAGCTGTGTAATTAATTCTAAATAGCCGATTTCTCAGTGATAATTTTTGTGGTTTCAAATGTGCGACTTTCAAGATAAACACACAGAGAGAAAAAAAGAAAGCTTGATCATCTGCCTTCCTAAAAAAATTATCAATTGGGAAAAGAAAAATATTCAAGATTTTCTGGATACTTAAGAGTTATAATAAAAAAGCACCACAGAATTGGTGTTTAAAAGTAATAAGAGTAAACACCATAAAATGTAAGAACTCGCAACAATCGTTTCGGATGGGAAGAAAACATGATCCTTCATCAAGCAAACGAAGTAGGTACGAGTGCGGCAAACAAAGCGTAAGCCTTGCTGCCTGCGTTTTGTTTGCAAAATTTTATGGTGTTTGTTCAAAGTATTGTACATGTTACTTGAGAGTATACTCCAATTTCTTAAGAAATCGCACCCTCGGGGGCGTAAGCTAGTTATTAACTAAAAGGGCGTTCGGAATGGAGATGTCCGTTTTTTTTATTGCCGTAAATCAGAAAGTGACCTAAAATCCGGAAAAGTCCGAAATCCAGAAAGGCCACTGTACGGACGATTCCAGATTTGAGATTTTGTTCTGTAGTAATAAATAGAAAACTTTGTAAATGAACATAATCATTGCCGCCCCCCTCCCCCCTCCCAAAAAAATGCATCAGTTCTTTTAGGTTGAAATAATAACACATCCCTTCGTGAGTTTAACAAAAAGCACGATTGCAGCAAATTACTTTTGCTGCACTCGTGCCCACTTTTTTTCGCCTGATGAAGGGTCTTCGTGCTATTTCAACCGAAAACAATTGCTGCAATTTTTTATTTTTATTTATTTATTTTATTTTATTTATTTTTTAGTTTATGGTGTTTTTTACAATGCTCTCTTTATAACAATTTTTGTTTCAATATTTTATAATTTTCACATGTAAAGTTACATTTATTTATATAAGATATTGAAATTTGAACACTTAAAAAAAGAAAAAAAAAACATAAATTCCTTTATACCAAAAGATGTAATATAGAGAAAGGTTTGCACTGAAAACAAAAAATTAAACTTTTATGATAAGGAAAATGGATCAACTGAATATTTCCTATATATTGCACTAGAAATCCTGAATTTACAACCATAGTGTATGAATCAAATACTTGTAAATAGTATTTAAAAATGAATATGTACAAAATCAAATTAAATATTGGATTCATAGAAAAAACTGGCTGCTAATTCATCAGAAAAAAGAGAGAGGAAAAAAAAAAAAAAAAAAAAAAAAGAAAGAAAGAAAAAGAAAAAAGCATTAATAAAATTAAAGGTATCACCAATAAAATAAATATACTAGCTATAACTAAATCACTGCTGTCCTATTAACGGCCCTCTTCACTTACCGTCTCCGGAAGTCTGAGGCAATGTTATTCTATGGGAAATTTTCTTTACAAATAACTTATTAACTAATACATATTTTGAAATTCTGTTTTCACATTCAGAAAATTCCCAACTGTTAAATTGATGGACCTTTTTTAAAAATGTATTTTTTTTATTTTTAATATTTTATTTTGAATTTGCAAAATGAAAAATTTCACATATTGAAAATTCGTATTTTGCAGCTTCAAAATAAAATATAAAAAAAATAATTTTTTAAAAAAGATCCGTCAATTTAACAGTTAGAAATTTTCAGAATATGAAAACAAAATTTAAAAATACGTATTAGTTAATAAGTTATTTGCAAAGAAAATTTCCCATAGAATAACATTGGCTTCGGCTTCCGGCGACGGTGAGTGAAACGAGCCTTTAATGGGAAAATATAAAGGACCAATGAAAACTGCCGGCTGTAATATAATTTTTTATGTTTGCGACAGCTGGCCCACTGCAGGCTGCCAGCAATAACATAGAAAAATTATGTTTGCCACCAGGTAGTCCAGCACTGGCCCACTAACAATTTCCAACCTAATATCGGTTACCAACAGTGGCCCATTACCTATTTTCATCAAACTGCTAGCTGCCAGCAGCGATCCATTCATTGACCCACTAACTTATTTTTAACTTACTGCTGGCTGCCAACAGTGGATCGATTGAATATGGCCTACTGACGGCCGGCGTAACATATTCCCTGCGGCACCGTAACTTTTGCCACCGACGGGCCAGCTGCAGCTACTGTTGGCAACCAGCACTTGGCCTCGTGTTGGCCGTCATCTGTGGTTTTGCTGGGTTATGTCATATTTATTTATTTAAAACTACATCCAATAAATCTACGCTTATAATTGATACAACTAATAGGCGTTTTTTCTTTCTTTCTTTTTTTTTTTTTTTTTAGATTTAAAGTGCTTTAAAATGATTATAAAATAATAACTCTAGTTTTTTATTTACTCTAAAAAATAATAATAAGGAACATAGATGATTAAAAAATTTAAATTACATCGATTTTATTAAATTTTAAGGAAAACAGCGAATGCTTAAATAAAAGGTAAAAACAAACATTTTTATTTTCAGAATGGCTTACGCAGGCATGATAAACATAGAAGAAATGACGTATCATGAAATATAAGGAAATAAAGTTACAAAAAAAAAAAAAAAAAAAAAAAAAAAAAAAAATGCTTGGAATTTTTGACTTGAAAAGTTTGCCAGATAAAGCCATTGTTAATATTCTACAGAGATAAAATAACCGATAAAAGAAATTCTCTAAATATCATAGATATTAAATATGCTTTTTTTTTTTCCTATTACATATAGGCTAATCTAGATTATGTGTATGTTATTTTAAAAATTTCTGTGGAGTAAATTATCAGTTACCTTAAAAATAAATAAATAAATAAATATAATTAAATAATTAAATAATTAAATAAACATATAACAATAAAAATTTGCCATTTTTATTCAATTTTTAAGTTTTCAAATGTGATTAAATTCTGTAGGAAAATATAAATTCAGTAATATTTATTAACCATAGTAGTAATAATAATTCAGCAAATCAGTAATATTTAATAACCATAATATTTATTTTGCATTCAATATGAAT
This sequence comes from Salticus scenicus, assembly GCA_963930645.1. Taxonomy (NCBI): domain Eukaryota; kingdom Metazoa; phylum Arthropoda; class Arachnida; order Araneae; family Salticidae; genus Salticus; species Salticus scenicus. Next base: position 111,287,465 of record OZ005654.1, on the reverse strand, counting down.
TCCCGTGAATTTTAAAAAACATTAAATTTGACAAATAATGCATATATATATCCTTAAATCATATTATTCTATCAGAAATTAAACACAATATTTAATGTGTTCTTCATTCCATTTAAAAGAAAGTTTTATTATTCCAAAAGGGCTTCTAAAATTAAAAAAAAAAAAAAAAAAAGACACACTTACAAGAAAAATTAATAATCCATTTCAACTAAGAAAGCTGTTGCAGACGTGAATAAATTACTTCAGAGTAATCTTTTATTAGAGGTTCATGATTTATGTTTTTTAATGCGATGAAATAATAGATATAAAAGAAAATTGATAAAGAGATAAACTTACACAAATTTAAAATTATTATACGGATAGGTAAAACTTATATGCGATTTAACAATAAAAATGAAATAAATATGAAAGACTGAGTTAAATAGAAACAAGTTTATAAATAGAACAGTCGTGTAAATATGGACAAAATATGAAGCTCTAATTAAAAGATGTGTATTTCTATTCCGAATCCCACTGTAATGAATTCAATTAAAAGCTGTAAGGCAAGAGTGCATAAACGCACACATTATGAACACATAACTCAGAGACAATGTATGGAATTTAGTTATTTACTAATGAGAAAATTGAATAAAATTGTCTTACTAGGGGTGACGGGGAGACTAAATTCTTTCATGACGGAGATTAATAAATTCCCGTTCTATGCAGTATGTAAAACAATAATAACGAACACAACAACAATAAAGACAGCAATAATAATAATAATAATAACAAAGGACTCAATATTACTTTCGTTTTATTGCAAAATTTTTAAGATAAAAATAAATAAATAACAACAAAAACATGATTAAGCGAGATAAACAGTGGAAAAAAAAAAAGAGTTAATTTCATCATTATTTAAGGATTTTTAACAACACTATATACAGTAACCACCGCTTAATAAATTCACTGGTTAATAAAATCAGCCGCTTAATCTGATCAAATTGGCAGGACCGGAATCAAACCAATATAATTTTTTTTAGCCGCCGGTTAATAAACTCAAAAAAAAAAAAAAAAAAAAAAAATATATATATATATATATATATATATAGTAGCAAAAATTTCATTTATGCATGCTAAACAAATTTTTAATTGCACTGTGATTTTTTTATTTTCGAAATAAAGAAAAAAAAATAATAAAACACAACAATCTCTTCGTTATCCCTCTTCGTCGAAAATTCTACATTTGCAACATAATTATAAATTAAATATGCCCCATCAATTCTCTTAGTAACAATTTCCAGAAAAGTATGCTTCAAACCGAAGTAATAGACATGATTTGATTCGCAAGTGATATATTTTTTTAAATTTTTAATTATTAAAAGACAATTATTTTAAGCTCTTATTTTGAAATAACTCACAAGTAAGAGGTTTAAAAAGAAAGAGATTTTTAATTTAAAACAAAAGCGTGAAAATTTGGGCAAAGTAATGATAATTTTTCTGAAAAGAAAGCGCATCGGAACGTGGGATGCGTTTAATTTGCTTATTTTGAAGTAACAATTAATTAATTATATGTCAAAAATTAATTAATATTGTTTAGTTATTCCATTACTCATTACCTATTTAGGGAAGTAATACCTTTTCATTGAGTGCAAAAAGGTCGCCGGATATAAAATTCAGCCGTTTAATAAAATCACTTTGGATCTGAATGAATGTGATTTTAATAAGAGGTGGGTACTGTATATAGGATGACCACAATGAAACTGGCAGGGCTTATATTGTTCTTTAACGGGATCTAATGGCAAGAATAGACCCAAACTTTGTAGGAAGATTAACCAAAATGGGGACGATGCATTCCGCAAAAATAAATAAATAAATAAATAAAAGTTCCAAAATTTACTGTTAGGGGAATAGATATACGCTGTTTTTCAAAGTAAATCTTTTGTGTCGTACAGATTAGCGGGATTTTTCCTGTTTCAAATTAATAAGTAGTGCAAAAGCAGGGCTTAAAAAAGGTACGCTATCATTACTTTTCAATTATAAATTACGACAAAAGCTTTACTTAGAAAAACAGCGCCATATATACGCTAGCGGTAAATTTTGGAGCATTTATTTTATTTATATACTTATTTATTGCAGGATCCTTCGTCCCCGTCTTGTTTAATGTTCCTGCAAATTTTAGGGCCATTAGATCGTTCTACAGAACTTTGTAAGCACTGCCAGTTTAATGATAGCCACTCTGTATATATATATATATATATATATATATATATATATATATATAGTTTTATTAGAAATTTAAAAGAATGCACACTGCTTACTTGATAAATACAGTCGGCAACAAAAGTACCCGAGCACTAGTAAAAATTTCGATATAAAAAAAAGTACACTTAATACAGTTTTGTTAAATAAATCCTTGTCGAATCATGATCCTAGACTGAATAAGAACAGGATTCAACAAAGATTTATTTAACAAAACAGTATTAAGTGTAATTTTTTTAGACAGGGATTTTTGATGGTGCTCGGATACTTTTGCTGTCGACTGTATCCCATAAAATTCACAAAAAGAAGAACTGACAAAAATAGGGCGATAAAGTATAAATTGACAATAAATAATAATCGCTATCTATATCAGATTCAGTAACAAAAAAGAAACACAATTAAACTTGGTGTATATATATATATATATACATACATATGATATATGGGCGTAGACAGACACATTATCTGCAGAAGGCTAATGTAACTTGTGGGGGCTGAGAGACATTTATATTGTGTTTCGATGGTAAAAAATGAAAATTTGTTTAATTTCAATATAATTGGTGGATGGTGGAGTAAACCCCTATAAATCGCTTGGTCGTTTGGGTATAATCTAAGGTGACCAGAATCCCCATAACTGCCTTATATATAAGGGGGAAATGTTCCCCAAACTTCATTGAATAGTTTGAATTTAGTCTATAGAGTGTGAAAATACAAAGATTTAAAATAATAATAAATCTTTAAAATGAATGCATGAATAATATATATATATATATATATATATATAGACATATATTTCATACAGTTGATTGAAAACTAGTATAAAGGTATTGATATCCAATGACGCAGAAAATTTGTGCTAGTTTTCAGTAAGTTACATAAGGTTAGGTTTGAAAATATCAAAATGATTGAAGACAAATCACATAATACATATTCTAGAAAAAAAAAAAAAAAAAAAAAAAAACATGACATATTCTAAAATAAGGCATGTTCGGAAGTTTGGTTTTTATAGGTTAATTTTTGTCAGTTGTTTAATCTTTTGAATATAGAAGAAGACAAAATGCGTCACAGGCATTTAATCGTTTTCTTTTACTGGAAAGGCAAAAAATGCGATTAATAAGCGGCAAGCTAAATATGTGTTATTTATGACTAAAGTGTTTTAGATGAGTGAAATGTGCAGTAATGATTTGCTGTGTTCAAGGCTGACAATTTCAATCTAAAAGACAAGAATCTCAGGTTGACTCTCCAATACATATGAAGAGAAGATTAAAAGGCTGATCAAGAATAACGAACACTATTTACTGCGTGATTTAATTGAAATGTTAAAAATATAAAAACTCATTGCCCATGAGGCTTAACACAAAATTAAATATGTTGTCTATCACTTTTTATTTGAATTCAAGTACTTTTCTGGCAATCGATTAGAGTTAAAACACTACTTTGTAGTTCCTGTAATTTCTCACTTATTTATTTGAGGAAAATTATGATACTAAATAGAACTAAGAATAATGTTTATAGTGTACTGAAGCATGGCAAAGAAGAGTAAAACAATACTATCTTATGCCAGAAAATATCGAAAATTTGAATAAAGAATAATGGAAAACGTTGAATATTTACCACAAATATTTGATTTTACATAATTAAATTTTAGGTTCTGTCTTTTCTAAGTAATTGGAAATAGAAGAAAATAAAAAGTTGCAGGCGGTGCACGAAGACGAAATATATCTATAAATGAACAAATATAAAAAGAAAACGCGTTACTGATAAAAAATAAAGTTTATCTGAAAATATGGTATTTAACTTGTGTCATCATTAATAATAATAGTGGTAACAATAACAATAACCTTAATTTATATTTTGTTAGAAATTTCATGAAAGATGTTATAAATAGGATTATTCCGATAATCCTATAAGATATTTAAAGATTTTCACGAAAAACACATATTAAGCACAAAACATGAATAAAACATGGAATAGAAAAAAAAAAAAAAAAAAAAAAAAACATTATATGCATTTTTTCACATTCTAAAAAAAATGTTATTATCAGAAAAAAAAAATCATATTTTTTAACTTTAAAACATATTCCATTCATCTCGATAATATTTTCAAAACTTAGTCTTTCTTTTTCCTGTCTGCATATGCTATTAAAAATTTGTGATATAATACAACACATTAAAGGTTTCCAATACTACTACAAAATTTGAAGACTTGTAATGCATTCAAAAGCTATTAATTCAAATGTATGAGCGTCTTTTCAATAAGAAACATATAATATTGATATAAAATATGTCATAGAAAATGTATTTTATTATTCCTGAAGCAGATCTCTTAAATTTAATTGGTAAAGCAAATGGTACAGATATATATTGATTTATTTTGAGATAAGTGATTTTCTTATATTCAATTTTTTTTTTCTTATTAAATCGAAATTAAATGCAGAGTGGTTTGCATAGTATATAAAACACTTTCCAGTAGTAGTTATTTGTTATGTATTTATCCTTCTATTTTTTTTTTTTTGTAACTGTTAAAAATATTTGCCACAACTGAAAATGCATAATGCCATCTCATTAAAAACCGTACAATTGTTAACGCCCCTTGAAAAAACGCCCATTTTTTCACACCACTTTATTTTTAGAGTAATTCTCTCTAAATGTTGTTACGATTAAATAAGAATAAAATTACTCTAAAAAATGACTGGTGTGAAAAAAAAAAAAAAAAAAAAAAGACCGGTACTAAAAATTGTACGGTTCATAATGAGATAGTTGGCAAGTATGAAAATGTAACACAGGTCTGCAAAATCGTATTTTTCTTTTTCTTTTTCATTTCTTTTTCTCTGTGTTGGGTGTCTTTAAAGTGTTTTGATACGCTGCATTCAGAAGTGATTATCTTTTCTTTCAAAAAGTGAGATAAAGATCGGAATAATTCACGCAGAATCTGTAACAAATTCGAAACAACTAGTGCAGGGCTCGAAATTTCAACCCATCTTACACTCGCCACAAAATATGGTTGCATTTCTTTTTTCTTTTTCTTTTTTTTTTACGCATTTCAGGTTTTTTATTTTTCCTAACTATTTGAAATGCTTTTACAAATATGCCTAAAATTATATATATTAAAAGTGTGCCATCATGTCTCATAATCTTTTATAATCCAAAATCGTTATCATTTGAGATTTGAAAAAGATTAAAATACCTATAAATGCAAAGAATCATTATTTATTTCACTTTTTACATCAGAAATGTCTTTTTTGTCCATTTTATTTTTGTAATCAGACGAAATGTCGATGAGTATAACTTGTTCATTGTTGTTATTTTAGATAGCCATTTCGGAATTACTTTTTCGATAAAATCATTGATTACAAATTATAACATTGGGCTCGTCTATTCTTGCTCTGCTTGAGGAAATCACAATGGAAGAAACGAAACTACCCGAAGAGATTAAAACTTTAATGTATGCACTAAGCAATTTTCCTTTTCCAGGCTGGGGCGATCGTCGGGCAGCGCGCACACAGACTCGGCACTCCGAGAAGAGAAAAAGAGAGGTTAAATATGACGTTATATAATGGCAAGATTTTGCATTATATAAATATATAAAAAGAAAATTTCTGTCACCTGATCGTGTAAGAATTCTATCTATAACTAGACCAAATTTTTACTCGCCACAGTAAAAATTTCACTTACCAATGGCGAGCTGGCGAGCGGAAATTTCGCGCCCTGAATTAGTGTATAAACTGCATTAAAATAAGATATTATGTACACATTACCTTTTAAATGTTTTTCCATTTAAAAAATACATCTTAGCTCATTTTATAGCTTTTTACCGGCTTGAGAGCCTTGTGGAGGAGGGATTTCTCTAAGCAGCATCCAACAATATTCTGCTAACATGTTAACACTCCGTCATACCTAATACCTCTACTACAATTTTTTGATGTCTTAATGAAATAAGTTTCCTTATTCTTCACTCACATCACCTAGATTTTCCGGTTAATAACTTAGATAAGAGTTGAAACAGTGGAACTTTAATTTCAAACAGTCCCTTTTGTGTCAAAACTGTAAGTGATGGAAATTTTCGAATAGTTTTTCCTTAATCAGCATCAGAAAATTAACCCCCCCCCCCCCCCAAAAAAAAAAAAAAAAAAAAAAAATCACCTTCAAGAGAAGAATTTCATCGTCGACCTGTGTAATTAAAACTGTTTTAAATCTTATTGAATAACGTATTTAACTGTTTTCGTGTGGTTTTGTAAATGATTCATAAGGAATAATATCGCCATATTCCATGAGAAGCTTTACTTATTTATTTATTTATGTACTTGCACCTAAGTAAAGTATGTTAATTTTGTTATGTTTTATACAGTAAAAAAAAGAAATTCAAGTATGTTTTAAATATACATTCCATAAACCGTAATGCTTTATTATTATTATTATTATTATTATTCCGTTACACAAATTACTAGCGTTATTTACACCGTTTTCAGTAAGAAATTTGAATAATAAACCTAAAATAATGCAACTTAAAAAATATTTACGTATATGTGAGCGCACATAGACAGACAGGAAGAAATTTTTCATCGACATTTTTAAATCGCATAGAAATTTTGTTCTGTAAGCATTATTAAAAAAAAAAAAAAATATATATATATATATATATATATATATACAATGGAAATTTAGGTTTTGGAATCCAAATTGCAGTTAAAAATGCTACAAATTTCAATGTAAATACAATTTTTACTCTTATCTGTATTACTCACTTGCGTAATAATAATGAAATAATCCTAACAAACTAACATAGACAAAAGCTTGAAAAGAAATATACTTTTGAACACCTGTTTTGATATTCCCTGGCAGTGATATTTGGGTATTGCGACTGGATTTTCATTTATCTTCATTTACTTTATTTTATTTCTATTTATTCATTTTTTTTTCTTTAGGGTTACTAAATATAAAATACTTAATTCAACCAGGGAGGTAGTCATTTAGATGAGGTAGTGTTTTTGAAGCTCCATAGAAAGGTTTTAGAAAAACTTCTCAGTTGTTTATAAAGTCAGATTTCTTTTTGTCCACTTCCTTTGTTGTCCTACGGGATTAATGTTGCTTTGTTTCACAAAGCTGTCTCAAAAATAAATAAATAAACAAATAAATCAATAAATAAATGAATAAAAAAAGTTTTTTTTTTTTTTTTTTTTTTTTTTAATGTAATTTTTTGAACATGTCATCTTTCAGCTTAGGTAGCAATTTTTTGAACACATAAAATTAAATGCATTCATTTACACATTAAATAAACTTAGAGCTCTAATTTGTAACCTCAATTTATTTATTTATTTATTTTTATTTGCTTACTCAACTAAAAAGCGACATATTCACAGACAAATATTCAAAAAACAGAATATGAAAATGACAATTTTTTAAAGGATACATCCTTATAAAACGAAGCATAAAACACACTATGGTATAACATGGAAAAGTTGAATGGGGAAATCTGACTAATGTCGAACCTTAAGATCGAAAAATTTTATATATAGAAGGGTTAAAGTAGTTTAACATCCACAGTAAAAAAAAAAAAAAAAAAAAAAAGCCTCCTGCAACTGAAACGGGCGAATGGATTACCACTTAATTTCATATAAGAAGGATTCATTCAAGGAACTTAAAAAAAAATATATATTCAATATACTTTGTATTACATAAAACATTGGAAAATATAAAGCAATAAATTTGAAAAACAGAAGGTTGAAAGGGCAGTTTGAACATTTATTGATTAGTTTTTTATTCCGTGTGAGCCACTTACCTATTTATTTAATTTAATTTTTACTTTTTGTTCCTACTGGATGGACATTTTTTGAACTAAAAAATATTTTAATCACTTGAGTACTTTTCATGAAACGTCTGCGTAATAAATATGGAGGCAATAGAGTCGCTCGGTTCTGCTGCAAAATTTTAAAATTGAATATCTCGATAAAATTTAATTATATATAGGAAAATGTTTCTTATTAATTTGATTTTTATTGCCCGCTTCGCTTGTCACTAAATTTAATTGAACCCCTTAAAAATATAAAATATAAAAAATATATATGTAATCTCTGAAACGCAATTCCGTTTAAATCTGTCAAAACCCCGGTAAGCTTTTTAGTAACAAGATATCATTACTTATCCCCCAAACAAATGGCTGTGAAAATAAAGGACATTTAATAGGAACATTTTGAACCCTATATTAATTAATTGATTAAAAAAGAATCAACATAAACATGTATCCACAAATTAAATAAAACATCTTTTAGCAGAATAAATATGAATCAACAAAGTTCTACGTTTGTAGGAAAATCTCACACCGGTTTCTATGGCAACAAATCACTGACAAATAAATATTTCAAGAGAATAAAAAGTATGTTATGAGTTATTTATAGCTTTACAAAATGAAATGTCTGGTAACTGAAAATTCGTTTAAGAGACATAAGGATATTTTTTCTTTAATGTATCATTTTTATATTAAAGTTGTCGTGAAATATTTGTCTTTGAAAAATTTATAAGTATTTATGAATTTTATTTTACTTTATTATATATTTTTTATTCTTTAACTTTTCTGTAAAAAGTGAAATTGTTCTAAAAAAAAAAAAAAAAAAAACTTATTTTGGAAAATTTTATTAAAAGAAAAAATGTAAGTAAAAGTAATTAGGGATTAATTATACATGAAACAAAACCTTAAAATATAGATAATTTAGATTGAAAAAAGCAGCAACAGTACCATAAACTAACATATGTATGCTTAGATGTATTTTGCTGTATACAGTAGCAGTTTAAATGTAAAAAGATTAAAAAAATATTTATTTTTATAGTAAGTAAGTATAATTTTAAAAAGGGTTCTAACGTACGGGACTGAAGCATGATCAATTCTATTACTTATACTCTTTTCATCTTTATTTAGTAGACGAAAGTACCGGATTCGTAATAATTTTAAACATCATGTTTTCTATGAATGATGAATGTACATATTTTGAGATGTCCTGAATATAATTTCACAATTTCTATAAAGTATTTACTCGTGTGTTTATGCGTGTGTATTGCCAAAATATTTTGGGCACTACTAACTAAATGAACAGAATTCAACATAAGTTTGTATTTGGTCGAGAATTGGCTTAGGTTGAATGAGTAGCATTTTAGCATAGTTCACTGATTATCGCTCAGTATGCAATGTAGTCATCTTTTTTCACATTCTTTTTAATATGGCATCGTACTACACAATTTTGTATGCACGGGCGTAATAAGCATAATTTTTAGCCGATCAATTTGCAATTATATATATATATATATATATATATATATATATATATATAATAGTATCAGTCAGTCAGAATAAAATAGGAACATGCATCTTCTTTTTTACTTTCCGAACACTATAGTGAGAAAAGTATTGTAATCATGTCAAAAATCCGAATTCGATATTTTGATGTTTATGTACGTTTTGAGGTCCCCTGAGTCCGTTTTCACTATTTTTACGATGATGTATGTATGTGTGTGTGTATGTGTGTATGTGTGTATGTATGTGTGTATGTCTGTGAGTGAACACGCTAGCGTCTAAACGCTTTGTTCGATTAACCTGAAAGTTGGTACGCATATTGTAAAGTCACCATAGTACGAACCCTATAGATTTTGGTGAATCTAGCACTTATAGTTTTTTTACAGGGACACAAAGAAAAATTCTTTATCATTATGGCCTACGGGAGCAAAATATTAAAAGTGCGATAGCATCTAAACGCCTTATTCAATTGAGCAAAAAAATTGTACACATATTATAGGTCACAAATACTCAATCTGTATAGATTTTGGAGAATCTAGCACTTATAGTTTTTTTACAGGGACAAAAAGAAAAATTCTTTATCATTATGCTTATGGCGCCAAATTTTTAAAAGTGTGATAGCGTCTAAACGCCTTATTGATCTGAGCAAAAAATTTGTACACATGTTATAGATCACAGTTGAACTAACTGTATAGATTTTGGTGAATCTAGCACTTACAGTTTTTTTACAAGGACACAAAGAAAAATTCTTTATCATTATGGCCTATGGGACTAAATTTTTAAAAAAACGATAGCATCTAAACGCCTTATTGAATTGAGCTGAAAATTTATATGAGCATTATAAATCACTGTTGCACTAACTATAAGCATTTTGGTGAATCTAGCATTTATAGGTTTTTACAGGGGCACAACGAAAATTTCTTTATCATTATGATGTATGGACTCAAAGTTCAGTAGCGTTAAATAAAACATCGTGTAATAGATGGAGAAAAATACTCAAACACTCTATTATGGTTTTCTCTCTTTTGTTTGTTTAACAATTCCTCTTTCTTTACTTTATCTACAAAACTGTTAATTACTCAATGTTCAGAAAGTCGAGTGGAGTCACTCCAGATTTTTTTTTTTTTTTTTTTCATCCGCAGGGTAGCTTACATGATATATTTCGCATTATTCGCAATTATTACTTCACATTATTTTTTTCGCATTATTGCTTGCATTATATTGTTTATTATTCAATCGCAATGTTTTATCACAACTTTTGTCTTCAACGCATATTCAAATCTGTGTATATTTAATATAGTTTTGGTTTGTGAATGAAAGAAAGAGTATTTATTGTTATCTTCACATCACGTTACATAACAGTCAGAATTCCATTAAATATAAGATTTTTGTTCAACTCTGACAAAAATTGGTTCAGACAACATCTGTCGTCTTATCGCAATACTATGCACCTTTTTTTTTTTTTTTAAGCAATTTTGTGACGGTGTTTTATTTCAATTAGAGTTCAGCATTTGTGGTATGAAATAAAATCAAACCTAATTTGTAAAATACTAATTATGAGAAAGTGTGCTGCTTCAAGTTTTGTTCATTATGATAACTGACACGTCTATACTGCTTTTTTTTTTTTTTTTTTTCAGATAACTAAATTTTTTTCCTACATTACAACATGTTATAATTTCCGAAATCAGCGATTAAATAAATTTATAATAAACATTTAATATATCCTCATGCAATGAAAAAACACCGGGATTTAAAAAGATACTCGAAAAATTACCAGTAAGTCAGATTTTTCTCTTGTAAAAAATATTGTACATAATATATATATATATATAAGCAACTACTGGTTGCCTGAGAAATGACTGACTCACTCATTTCGTACATAAATAATAAAAACATGATTTGAGATGCCTTTTGCAGCATTATCATAAAAAAAAAAAAAAAAAAAAAAAAAAGACAAAAAATAGAAAAATTCATCGGTTAAAATTAGTTAAAATTTACGCCCGGAGAGGGCGCTTTAGACAATCAGAAGTGTAATAGAAAAAGAACATTTAGTTTGTGATCAATAACACTATGATAACAGGCGTAATAATAATGATAATAATAATAGTAATAATAATAATAATAATAATAAAAGATTTAAAGTGTAAAGTGAAAAAAGCAGGAAAAAAAGTTATTGAGTTTTTCAGCCGGGATCGCCATCTAGTGAAAAAATTCGTAACCCGTTTTAACAAAATGCACTTTTTTTTTTTTTTTTTTTTTTCCCCTTCTTAGTAACAATGCAGCAAAGGAGGATTTTTTTTTTAAATTATTTATTATTAATTTCAAATCGTGTTTTTATTATTTACGCTTAAAATGGGTCAATCATTTTTGGACACCCTATATGTAAACCATTATATTTACACGTTATAATTTTTTAACCGATAACAATGTTATGTTATTTTAACCGATATTTTGCATTGCTGAAACCTTTTTATAGTGATAATTTGATGTTCCAGCAGTGAAGTTTCGTGTCGAATAAATCAACTGTGTAATGTTCGTAAATTTCGTCATACATGGCCGCTGTTCTAATATAATTGTACTAGCTTGTTTCATAATATATAATTTTAGAATTTAATATATTTTAAATAGCTCTAGAACAATCACTATTAAAAAAAATCAGGATTTTTTTTTTTTTTTTTCAGAAAGTTCCTAATGTCGCCATCGAACATGAAGCAACAAGGGCCATCTTATGCCCAGCTTTGCGGAATAATTTTCATGTGAGTTTTGTTATACGAATGCTTTGACGATTTTGCTAATTTCGCTCTGTTAGAACAAAGAAGTGCTTACAAATCATAAGTATTCAAAAGACGGCTACAATCTCTTTAACAGCTTTAAATTTCTTTTCCTCGACGTGTCTCTAGGAACTTATTAGTTTTTGCTTAATTTCTCTGCATAAAACAGTAGTAGAATGAAACATTCCCCCTTTTGCATAAAATAATTTTCCGAGTGTAATTTTTTGTAACGTACTTTCAATTTTACAATTTCCATCACATTAGAGAGAGACAGAACTGGTATCGCTTCGGACAGATATCGCTTTAAACATGCATTTTACCTTATTTTAAAGGCAGTTTTATCTATATATATATAGGGGAGACCCGTGTACCTAGGGCCATCACGTACCTAGGGCCTCCCAACTTTATTTGAATAATATTTAATTTTAAGTTTTAATACTCAATTGGGCGAGTAACAACACCAATTGCTACTTTTACAATTACTTTGAAACTTTTTAGGAGAGAGTTTTGACAAGTTACACGTAGAAAACGAATTTACAAGGTGTGAAGTAAAATTTTGCGACTCATCTCTTTTGCTATTTTACAAAGGCAAGTCAAATATCTTTCTTTCATTTCTAGTGTATAATTTTGCTTGTTATATTGAGTAATAAATGAGATATTTAATTAGCCCTCTCTGCATGTGGATTTTTTAGTGGAAGGCATTTTGACTGAAGTTACCAAAACTTGTACCTAAGGCCACATCGCTGCCTTGTACCTAGGGCCAGTGTGTTTCGACCTTTTAACACTTTCGCGACCGCGTGTTTTTGTCTTTTTGACAGTAAAGTCCGCCTGTGGGCGTTTTTCTCATTAGTTACAGTTTTTCAAAACAAAATTTCCCGTATTCACATTTATATTACAAATGGATATGCATTATAATCATACTCTCTCACTAATCAAAGTACTTGCACCCATAGTATACTGATTGTACAAATATGAATATTGTGTATAATTTTTAGAAACAAATAACATACAAATTGCAAAAGAAACGCACACTGGTGGAGTTTCATATTTTCAAATGACGTAAATCTACGTCAGCAGTCGAGAAAATGTTAAGAAACACAGTACATTCTATAGTAATTGGATGCTGGCAAACCCTGGTAAACCAATCACTATATATGACGTTGCTAAAAGTCTTGGCAAGTCCTATCCGTCGGCCTTTAGTCCTGTAAACATTCTATCAAGCTTTCGTGTATCCGGCATATAGTCAATAAATTAAAACACATTCACTGAGGAGGAATATTTACGTTCAAATGTGACTAAAAGACAAAACCCCTCCATAAAAAAAAAAAAAAAAAAAAAGATTTTCCAGGAAGAAAGTGAACCAACAATGATAGAATTGGATGTCTCTGTTTCGTGTCCTGTTGAAATTTCGAAACTTTCAACATCTAACATCTTTTCGTGTGTTATGGTTTAACAGGTACGAACATAAGCAAAACCTTTACCTAAAGCAAAACCTCCCACATCAAAAAAAAGATGTGACCGAAAACCAGAGAGATCTAGAAATCCAAGAGGCACTCCAGAAAAAAAAAAAAAGAAAAAGAAAAAGAAAAGGAAAAAGAAAAAAAACATTCTGTTAGAATATCCCAAAGGAAAAAAAAAAAAAAAAAAATTGAAAAATTTCGTGTTTTAAATAAAGCAACAACATGATAATTATTATATAATAAATAAATATATTACTTGATATTGTTTCTTTTATAAAATACATGTTTATATGCTTATTTTCTATTCATTACAAAGTGAAATCTAAGTTTGAGAGAATGGCCCTAGGTACAAAGAGGTCTGGCCCCAGGTACATTGAAGGTGTTGTACCTAGGGCCACGAGTGAAGTTTTTTTAAAAACCTTCTATTTGTCAGAATTTATTATTTTAGGTATTTATATTAATCCCAATTGGAAGTATTTAGTCCTAAAGATATGTACATATCAGTTTGATAATTTTAAACAGGTCAAGGGCTCTGTTTTTGGGCATTGAAAAAAAGCGGCCCTAGGTACACGGGTCTCCCCTACCATATATATTTGCCAAGTTGTTGATGAACCGCCATCTATCAGTGATTACCAAAACTAAAATGTGTTTTGGAATGAAAAAAAATAAATAAATAAAAATACAAATTATTCATATCGGTTCAAACAACATCTTTCTATAAAATATTATTATTGATGATTTAATTAAAAAAAAAAAAAAAACCTAAATATGTATGGCCCTATAAATGAATGGTATAAAATACTTTAACGTAACGCAATATATTTTAATGAAAATAAAGTAGTAATTACATAGAACATTTAAAATACAATAGAACCCGCATTTAACGAAGAGCTTAGAACAAAGAAACATCTTTGGAAAAAAAAAAAAAAAAAAAGTGCTCGTTAAATCCGATCGATCTTTAAATTCATCTACAACTTTATACAAAATATTTATGCACAAAATCCCTTATAAATTACTTGATAATATTTATAAAAAAGTTAAAAAAAATATTTAACTGTTAAGCTATACAATTTTGTTTTCATAAAATACATAATGCATTCAATATTGCCTCATCTGTATGTTTCATTTCTTTGAAATATTTCACAAGATTTTGAAATGTCTCTGCAGCATTATGATGTTTTAAGCATATTTTTATTATCTGAATCATTACAATCACCCCCCCCCCCTTGCTTTTGGGCTTTTAAACTCAACCAATTCTCAACCTTTCAAACAACCAATTTCACTCATTATTGTACTCAGCTTTAAATAATGGTTATATATATATATATATATATATATATATATATATATATTCGCAAGAGTTACAAAAGAAAATCTAGAGAAACTTCACACTTTTTATTTTAAGAAAATTATATTTTCTTGTTCTTGAAATTATTTAATGTTTAAGCATTTATTTTTCTCGTTATATCCGAGAGAAAAAAAAAAAAAAAAATCCCTAAAAGAGTATGTTCCTGTGCATTTATAAATTGTACCAAACAAAATACTTAAATTTCCTCGTTAAATCAAGAATCTCTTTAATTGCTGGCTCGTTATATCCGGGTCCTACCGTACATCCATCGAAAAAAGTTGAAATTTTATACCGTGCTTACTTATTGATATACATTTTAACGAAAATTGTTGTTTTGCAAGTGCATGATTTTTTTTTTTTTTTAATACTAATTACGATACTTAAGAATATCAATTTATTCTTAGCTCTTTTATGGAGGCAAAGTAATTTTCTAAAACAAAAATTGGGATTTTGGTAATTTAATAAACTGTCTATATTCAAGTAAATTTTTAAAAGCTTTTTTTTTTTTTTTTTTTTTTTTTTTCAAACTTATGACGTTTGAAGACGTTAGACCAGATGGAAAACATTTTAACGAAAATTTTAAATTTTACGTGAAATTAAAGGAAATTTGTGAAAATCATGTCGGATCAACTGTAGTGTAATTTGAAATACCTAGTTCTAACTAAAATTTCAGAAAGTTTACCAAAGACCTGACCCCACATTATAAAATGAGTATTTTGTAAAAAAAAAAAAAAAAAAATATCGAATGCGACAGGGTATGATAGACGAGGAAATTTTAAGCGTTAAAGAGGAAACTTAATAAATGTGGGGATGTGTTGGTAGAGTAAACTGGCTATGTGTTACAAGATAAGATCTCTTGCAGCGCCACCTAGCATTAATCTGGTGTATTTAGCGTTCCTCTCACTAAAACTGTAAGAGATGCGTAAAAAACAGATAGAACATTTCTGCATTATTGAGAAGAAATTATTTTTATTTATTTATTTTACATTTTACCTTTTAAAAATAAATTTAATAACAGCCATGTTTCCAGTCAACAAAACATACTTAAGTCACAGAACAGAGAATTATTTGTCCATTTTTTCGAAACTATTACAACGTAGTAGAAATGTCCCGTAATTATTTTTTTACTAAAATATTTCTTCAAATTCATATGATCATAAAAAAAAAAAAAAAAAAAAAAAAAAAATTGGTAAATAATATATTTCACATTATCAGAATCGTATAAAATCAGATTTTTTAAGAAATAATTTTTGTCCTTCTAAATGCGTTAAAGGCAAATAAGGATTCAATGTGATAAGATTAAAATTCCTGTGTGGATTATTTCAAATTATAAGAGTAAGAGTAAACTGTAACAGTAAGAATAAAATCAAGAAATTGATCACGATTAAATTATTTTCTATTTTGTATAAAAGTAAATGAAAATAACGATATTAAAATAATATACGAAAAATAATTTTAAGCAATCTTTATATATATATTTCTTTTGTGCGTGTGTATGTCACTGAACTCCTCCTAAACGGCTGGACCGAGCTTAATGAAATTTTTTGTGTGTCTTCAGGTGGATTCGAGAATGGTTTAGATTTACAATTCAGTTCATTCGGATAATTGGATCAACAAATATTAAATAAAAACTCCATTTTAACTTTAAAATGGTTAAAAAGAAAAATATATTTGATGCCAAAATAAACAAAATTCACGTTTATTTATTTTTTTCCGGAAATAAAATATTTTTAATTTCGCGTGATAAACAAAAATTAGAAAATAAAAATTAATATACTATGAAAATATTTGCGTGTAAATATATATTTTCATAGAGATCCGCGTTTGTAATGATCGATAGATGGCGCTTTCTGAACTGCAGTTGTTAGTAAATATAATAGCCACGTGTATTTATTATTGTTCTTTCTCCGCCATTACATCATGGAAAATCGATTGCATAATATGATGATATGCAGTGGTATGATAATTTCACCTTAGCCCACCAGAGGGCGAGCATTTCATTACAATCGCGGATGCTTGGTATTAGCTTAAAATTTTTATTTAATTTAGTAGTACTTTTCTTTTCTACAGTAAAACTAAATTTTTCGTTTTAATTGATACTTTATATGTAACTTATAAAGGTTCTTTTGTTTTCACCTTAAATGTAAACAGTAATAATTTCGAATTTATTAGAATTTTTTATATTTATTTTGTATATATCATAAAACAGTTTTTTTTTTTTGTATGGAACAGCTTTAGTTTCGAAAAATTTGAAATTTGGCAGCGAAGTAGTACGGATGTTTCTCACCAAGATCGTCAGTTACGCAATTCAGATTGGTTGGTTGGTTGGGTTTAACGTCGCACTAGTGCTGCGCAGATGGGCAATTGGCGACGGTCTGGGACACACCCCTAGAGGTGGTCCGGAGACATGCCATCACAATTTTGATCCTCCACGGAAGGGATGGCTCTCCTGCTTCGGTGACCCCCAGAGGTACGCAATTGAGATAGCCATGTTAATTCATCGCAAAAATGGCCAAGAATATTTAAAGTCGACAAGTGGGGGGGAAGGTCTATACTAAAGCTGTGCCTTTGTATTTATCTTTATATACATATTTCTTTTGTGCGTGTGTATGTCACTGAACTCCTCCTAAACGGCTGGACCGAGTTTAATGAAATTTTTTTGTGTGTCTTCAGGTGGATTCGAGAAAGGCTTAGATTTACAATTCAGTCCAATTTAAATTGTTTATTTAATTAATTTATCACTTATAAATTGTTGTTGATTTTGGAATGTTTCACATTGGATCCGGCAGACTGCGCTACGATCGTAGTATCGAATATTCAATAATACGCAAGCGAAGTGATGACGTCACTGGCCGTCCATGGATGCAAGAAAAATATTTCCTATGTTTATCGCCCATTGGGTTTTTTGTAAAAAATTACTAAATATCGAGGAAAATTATTTCCCGATTTTAATCCCCATATTTGGGTATAGATATGTATTAGTTATCATGTGCATGCGTTAGATTGAGTTGTTTTTGCTGCAAAATTGATAAAATTTGAATTTTTAATCTCAAAACTCTGTCATCCTTGGCGGAAAAAAAATATCGCCATATCATCTGGCGAACATATTTAATTTCTTTCAAAAATAATGGTTATTTCAACAACTTATATTAAGAGAGTAATGAATAATATGAAACAATTTCGTACAATACATATTACGAAAATATACATCTGGCATGTATATTTTCGTATTACGTTTTTGATCGCCAAATACAAAAAACGCCAAGGGAGACCGACTTTTGAAATTTAAAATTAAATTTTTTTCAATTTGAGAGCAAAATAGCTCAATCTAGCACATGCATACGATAACTAATACATATATATACCCAAATACGGGGATTAAAATCGAGAAATAATTTTCCTCGATTTTTAATAATTTTTTATAAAAAATCCAATGGGAGATTAACATAGGAAATATTTTTCTTGCATCCACTGACGGTCAGTGACGTCACACTTCGCTTGCGCATATTCTATTGTAATTCCAGTTTGTCCCGACAGTTGGTGCTACGATCAAATCCAGGAAAATATTTTGTAACTTCGTGTTATTATTGTTATACAAAAAATTGTGTCCTAATTGAAATATTACATCAAGATGTAATTAGTGTTTGAAGAGTTTTGAAGTATACATAAAAAACTATACATTTTGCAAATATGGTGCGGAATTGGAATGAGTATTTTATATAATTTTCTATCAAATTTACACGCGCGTTGATTAACAACCACCCGAACCTACAAATTTATTTGTGTAGCTAATTTATTATATTTTATTTATTTATTTTTTGTATGGAACACTTTTAGTATCGGATCCCTTTGGCAAAATTTGAAATTTGGCACCGAAGTAGCTCGGACGCTTCTCGCCAAGATCTTTAGTTCCACAATTGAGATAGCCATTTCAATTCGACGCAAAAATGGCTTAAAATATTTAAAGTCACCAAAGAGGTCCCATACTTTTGTGCGTGTGTATGTCACTGATATTTTATTTATTTATTTATTGTATGGAAAATTTGGCACCGACGTAGCTCGGACGCTTCTCGCCATGATATTTAGTTCCACAATTGAGATAGCCATTTCAATTCATCGCAAAAATGGCTTAACATATTTAAAGTCACCAAAGGGATCCTAATTTGTGGCTTAGATTTAGAAAATCCGTGCTTTTCTCACGGCCAATTATATGTTGCGTGTTCCAGGGTTGGAAAACCTTCGAATTTGTTTGTGTATACTCCTCAAGGATTAACCAAAAATATTGTACATCCAATGGCATTACGGTAAATTAAGTTTTTGTAGATTAAAAAAAATATACCTGTTGTAAAATAAATTGGGTTTCAACTTTTTCACCTTTAATTAAAACGAGTTTAAGTTTTTATTTAATACGAACTCTACATTTCACTTCGCTCATACTATACACATACTCACATGCATCGATTGATTGAATTGTGATAAAATTACATGTAATGATGTTAGATATTGTAATAACTTTTTGATAAAAAGTTTCATCAAATTGGTCCAGATTGTTACAGCTTATTCAAAAAAGACGGAATTTTTATGTGAAATTCGTTGCTATCAGAGATTCTCTCATAAATTGAAATATTTGCCGTATGAAATAAAATTTTGTGCTGTTCGACATTCAGCGGAGGTTTTAAATAACAAGTAGCAAGTAGAAAGTACCAAGTAGCAAGTAGCAAGAAGCAAGTAGCGAAAATTTCGGTAATTATGTCTTTTACGTTATAATCGGAATTCACAGTCATCGTTCACAGCGCTCCATACATGTTTCACTTATATACCACATCCTTACACACTTACAATAAGTTAGTTATTTTTTTCTTGCAAAATATTCTCTAGAAATAATTTATATGACAAAACAACGTTTGTCGGGTCAGCTAGTATTAATATAATAATACAATAATTCAAAATTTATAAATTCAAATATTTAAGACATATATAGATATTTCTCGACAAAATTTTCTCGTGCAGAAAAAAAAAAAAAAAAAAAAAAAAAAACTGAAAGAATAGTATTGAACAAGACGGAACAAAATAATTGTAAACAAGTAGCACAAAAAGTGAAAATATGAAGAGTTGCAACAAAAGAAGTCGCATAAAACGACTCTTCATCAGGCTAGAAAAAATAAGCACGTACGTAGAGAGAATAGCGTCTTTTATAATTATTATTATTGAAAGTCATGAAAATAAAAACAATTAAATTTTCTTTGTGTGTGTGCAATAAAATATATATAATAATAAATATATAATAATAATCTTTTAATTGTTGAGTATGATAATGGAATTAAATTATTCAATTTATTTATATATATATATATATATATATATATATATATATATATATAACACTAAGCCTATCGATGAAGAAATGTTTGCATATTCATTAAAGTTATCATATTTAAATATATATATATACGAAACCTTTTATTCAAAATTTTTATTTGTTTCAAGATCTAACAACGTTAAAATGAAAATGATTATTATTTTTTTTTCTCTTTTAGACAGCACAAAAAATTAAATAATATTGGAAAGAAAAGTTAAAACTGACTAAAAATAGTCGGTCAATACAAAAATAGAATGTTAAAATAGCACAAAATAAATATTTAAACTTTTTTTTATTAAAGTTATATAGGGTGCTAAAAGAAAAAAAGAAGAAAAGAAGAAAAAAAATCATTGATGCAGAGCGCAAAACAAAAACTTTGCAAAGAAGTCCATTAAAAAAATTCTTTTTTTATATTTTAATGTGTATTTTTAGAAAGATTTTGTTAGTCAATGATTCAGTGTGTTAAAATTCACTGAGGCATAAATATTGCAATTAAAATTTTACATGTAAACATAATATTAATAAGAGACTTCTTTATTTATTTATTCATTTATTTTTTAAGATAACGATTTTTTTTTTTGTCATGCTTCTCTTATTGCTTCTCTTATGTTTTAGAAGACGGGGATTTTTTTTTTTTCTTTTTCTTTTTCAATTCAACTACCTTTTTATCTGATGGAACGTATCCCGCTAAAGGGATAGACGAAGAGATCGGTTGGAAAGTTAAAAACGAAGGAGCATAAAGTAATATATATATATATATATATATATATATATATATATATATATAATATTTTGTTAATACATATAAATTATTTAAATATATATATATTGGACGCTTAAGACTTTATATATATTCGAGGACTGATTGCCTCAAAATTGGCCAAAAACCGATTTCAATTTTAAAATTAGTTGAAAGCGTGTAAATAATTCAAACGCTTATTTTATTAATACTCCAGATAGGAAGAATGTTGTCCATGAGAATTTATTTACGAAGAAAAATAAGGAATAGTTTTTTTTCTCCGTGTTTATATTTACTTTACTTTCGTCTTTAAAAATGCAATGACTCTTCTTGTATTTGAAAGCAAAATTAAATTTTTTACGTATGTTTTCTTTGTTGTGTAAGGTCATTGTGCCTAAATGCGACGTGATTTTTGGTAAGTTTATCGCATTTAGGAAACTTATGACATTTTAGTAAACAAATAATTATGAAAAGAAAGAAAAAATGGTTGAATATTATACTTATAGTTCTAAACTAGTGTTTGGAGTCATTTTTTTTCAAGAAATTAAAAAAAATATCAGTAATTTATGAAAATATATACCAGCGTCGCATTTAGGAAATTTTTGTCGCATTTAAGGTACTATATCCTAAATGCGATGTACAAACTCCCTAAATGCGATAATGCATTTAATGCATGGGAGTTACTTTAATGTTATTACCACTTTCCAAAGAAGGTTGAAAACTGTTATTGACACATTCCAACAAGGTTGAAAAGTGTTTATGACTTCGGTTTGTCTGTCTGTCTGTCCGTCTGTCTGTCTGTCCGTCCGTCTGTCTGTCCGCGCTCTAACTCCCGTAAATATTTATGGAATTTCTTGAAACTGATATATGTTATTCAAGATTACTATTGGACGTTCCCTATTGAAAATGGAGTTCATACCTCTACTAGTTTGTGTACAGGGACACCCGAAAGTATTTCAAAGCATTGTGTTCTATGAGAGGTATTTTTACAAACCATATTTTCGTACCTTTACTGTAGACATATCTTAATGAAATTGCAATATGTTATTAAAGTTTACTATAGGATGTTTTCTGTATAAAATGGAGGAAATATCACCATCGGTTTATGTACAGGGACACTCAAAAGTCTTCCAAAGCATCGCGTTCTATGAGAGATATTTCTATAAATCAAATTTTAATAACTTTACTTTCCACGAAGTTTTTGGAAATTTAAATATGGTATTTATATGCACAAAAGAATGCTTTGCACAGAATATAGCATGATTAGCATTAGATTTACAGGGTGGCACAAAAATATCCAGTTACATTAACAGCTATTAAAAAAAATGGCTAGAATTGTACTTTCGTTTACGTTAAGCGTTTTTAACACATTCTAACATTTTTTAAGGGTGAATATGATAACTCTACTGGTTTGTGTACAGGGACACCGAAAGTATTTCAAAGCATTGTGTTCTATGAGAGGTATTTCTATAAACCATATTTTCATACCTTTATTTTAGACATATTTCAATGAAATTGAAATACAGTAGAACCTCGATTATCCGAAGTAATTGGGAGCGAACTTACTTCGGATAATCGAAATTTTCGGATAATCGAGAATTCATCAATAATCATCTAAAATATTTATCAGCACTCGTAGTTTGGAAAAGATGGCTTGCATACAAAAGGAATGTGGAAAAAAAAAAAAAAAAAAAAAAAAAAAAACTTTAAAAATACATGTTTGTTAAGAGAAAATTTTGGATGATAGTAGGAAGTGAAAAAAAAAGTGAAGAAGAAACCGACTTCGGTTAACGGAGAGTTTCGGTTAATCGAGGTTCGGATAATCGAGGTTCTACTGTATGTTATTCAAGATCACTATCGGGCGTTCCCTATTGAAAATGGAGTTTATACCTCTACTGGTTTGTGCACAGAACACCCAAAAGCATTCGAAAGCATTGTGTTCTATGAGAGGTATTTCTATAAACCATATTTTCATACCTTTACTGTAGACATATCTTAATGAAATTGAAATATGTTATTCAAATTCCCTATTGGATGTTTCCTGTATAAAATGGAGGAAATACCACCACCGATTTATATAGAGGGACACTCAAAAGTATTTCAAAGCATTGCGTTCTATTAGAGATATTTCTATAAATCAAATTTTAATAACTTTACTTTCCACGAAGTTTTAGGAAATTGAAATATGTTATTTATATGCAGAAAAAAATGCTTTGCATAGAATACAGCATGATTAGCATTAGGTTTACAGGGTGACACAAAAATATCCATTTATATTAAGAGCTACTGATAAAACAATTCTAGAATTGCACTTTCGTTTACATTAAGCGTTTTTAACACTTTCTAACATTTTTAAGTGTGAATATGATTTCAGATTGTGTATCTGTCCATCTGTCTGTCCGTCTGTCTGCCCGCGCTCTAACTCCTGTAAATATTTATGGAATTTCTCGAAACTGATATATTTTATTGATGTTCACTATTGGATGTTCCATATTGAAAATGGAGTGAATATCTATTCTGGTTTGTGTACAGGGACACCCAAAAGCATTCGAAAGCATTGTGTTTTATGAGTGTTATTTTTATAAACATTATCCCTATAGAATGTTCCCCATTCAAAACGACATTAATAGGTCCTGTACAACTAGTTTGTTTACAGGGACAACAACAACAAAAAAAAAAAATGCCAATGCATTACGGTTTAGGACAGAATTTTTTGAAAGTTAAGTCTTTCTACTGCAAAAATCATAAAAATATTGAAATGAATTGTTAATATTCTAAAATAATGTTTTGTATAGAATATGGTATGATTAACTTTCTGATTTAAAGGGCTACACTAAAATATTCAGAGAGATCAAAAGCTGTAATTATAATTTAATGGCTGCATTTTATTTTGTGTTAAGCCTTTTTAACTCTTTCCAAAATGCCTAAGAGTAATTTTAAAATCAATTAGTCTATCTGTATATTTTTCAGTCCTTCTGTCTGTTGTGTGATAACGTTGTAAAGTTTGCGCTGACGCAAACTCCATCTTAACTTAATTAGATCACTAAATGGATAAGTAAGAAAACACAAGACTTGAATTAACAATAACTAAAGTTTATTTGAGCAGATTAATGGGGATGGTGGCCTGGCATTTAAACTATCTCAGTCAGTGTATTACTCAATCAATATATATATATATCAACAATTAAATTGGATTATCTTAAATATCTCACCCCAGCAAGCAATTGAAGGTGTAGCGACGGTTGCACTCGTAACTCCACTGCTGCGACTTCACTTTCGATCAGAGGATTTCCTACAGATCGAAATTCACTTTCACGAGCGCTAGCAAATTCTCGTACTAACACTCATCATGACTTATTCCTCACTCCTCTAAATTTCTACTACTCAATATTCGCCAAAATAAGACTTTCAACAATCCACTATAATACTCCAATATCCACACTATAATATGCTCCGACATCCACTATAATATCCTCCAACATCCACTCCCATCTACTAAAACCATCGCCATTTTATACTTCTTCCTACATCCTCCTCTCTCTTCATTTCAATCCGTCCTTTTAAAATCACTTCTAATTTATCTAACATTCAAAATCTAAGTCTTTCATTGCAGCACCCTGCCGACACAAAGCTAACTCGACCTCAACTTTCGCCGAGTCACTGGCGACGAAGCGATTTTAACCGTCCCCACTTTCTACTTTGCTGGATCCAGCTTAATTAAAACAACTGTGGTGACTTTCTGACGTCTCAACCTCACAACGTAGGCAAAGAATATTAAAAGTTATTCGATACAACAATTACGTACAGTTGGAAGGTGTTACTAATCAATGAGTACTGCATGATTTTTCTTTCTTGTTTAAGTCTTAACGTGTTTTCAATTTCTGTATCTATGTGCCCGAATCTCCATTTGTCTATCTGTCCGTGTACCGCACTTAGCGTCCCGAAATATTTTCTGAATTTTTAAAAAAATATATATGTTGTTCATATTCACTATTGAATGTTCCCAAATAAAAAGGGCATTAATAGATACTGTACAACATGTTTATGTACAAGAACGCGCAAAAAATGCCAATGCGTAGCATTTTAGGACATACATTTTTATAATTTACATTTAAAGAACTTTCATACTGTACTTTTAACTGTAAAATCATAAAGAAATTGGCATTTATTGTTAATTTGACTGAAATTTTCTGATAGATTAAGGGCTGGAATTACAATCGAAGGGCGACAGTTTCTTTTGTTTTAAGCATTTTTAACACTTTCAAACAGTGTTTAAGAATGATTAGGAATTCAATTAGTCTGTCTGTATGCCTTTCAGAACTACTGTTTGTTTGTTGTGTGATAACGTAGGTACAGAACTTTCAAAGTTATAAGATACAACAATTACGTGCAGTTGGAAAGTGTTAATAATCATTGCGTAATGCATGATTTTTCGTTCTTTTTTTATAGTTTATAAAATACTTAATACCGCATAACTATTTCAAGATAAAATGTTGTGTAACTCTATGTGCAACTCTGCCTTTAACACTGTGTGTAACTCTTCCTTATATTAACAGTGTGTGGAACTTTGTGTCTAAATCTGCTGTTTGTTAACAGTGTGTAACTCTTCTTTTTTTTTAACAGTGTGTGTGTAATTCTGTGTGTATTGCTGAACTTTTCTAACAGTGTACGTAACGCTATGTGAAACTGTCACTGTGTGTGCAACCCTGTATGCAATTAACAGTGTGCGTGTAGCTCTTCTTTCTTATTAACAGTGTGTGTAACTCCATGTGTAATTTTGTTTTTTATTAACAGTTTTTTTTTTAACATTGTGTGTGTAACACTGTGTGTATCGCTGATTTTTAGCAAAAAACGTGTGTAATTTTACTTATGTGTAACTAACAGTGTGCGTAACCCTGTACGTAATTAAATGTGTGTGTGCAACTCTGCCTTCTTATTAACTCTGTGTGTGTAACTCTGTTTGTAACTCTTTATTAACAGCGCCTTTTTATTAACAGTGCATGTAACTCTGTGTATAATCCTGCCTTTTTATTAGCAGTGTGTGTAATTCGATGTTCATTTCTTTTTTTTTTTCTTTTCTTTTTCTTTTTTTTTTTTTTTTTTTTTTGAACAATGTGTGTAACTTTGCGTGTATCACTGATTTTTTGCTGTGTATAATTCCGCCTTTTTATTAACAGTGTGTGTAACTCCGTATGTAAATCTCTTTTTTTTGACAATGTGTGTAACGCTGTGTGTACCGCTAATTTTTTGCTAACAGTGTGTGTGTAACTCTGCATTTTTATTAACAGTTTGTGTGTAATTGTGTGTGTAACTCTGCATTTTTATTAACAGTTTGTGTGTAATTGTGTGTGTAACTTTGCCTTTTTATAACAGAGTGTGTAACTCCGTGTTTAACTCTTCTTTTCTGAGTAGTGTATGTGTAACTCTGATTGCATGAATAATTACGCGAGATAGAGCACGAACAGACAGACAAACCTAAGTCATTAACACTTTTCAACTTTATTGGAAAGAGTTAAAAACATTTAGAAAGTGATAAAAACTCTTATTGTAAACGAAAATGCAATTCAAGCAATTTTCCAACAATACCTCTTAATGTATCTGAATATTTTTGTGTGGCCCTGTAAATATAATGCTAATCATGCTATATTCTGTGCAAAGCATTCTTTTGTGCATATGAATAACATATTTCAATTTCATTAAACCTTGTGGAAAGTAAAGTTATTAAAATTTGGTTTATAGAAATACCTCTCATAGAACGCAATGCTTTGGAGTACTTTCGAGTGTCCCTGTGTACAAACTAGTGGTGGTATTTATTCCATTTTATATATGAAACATCCGATAGTGAACTTGAATAACATGATTCAATTTCACTAAGATTTGTATACAGTTAAGGTATTAAATATGGTTTACAGCAATAAATCTCATAGAATACAGTGCTTTGGAATACTTTCGTGTGTCCCTACAGGAATTAGAGCGCGGACAGACAGACAGACAGACAGACGGACAGAGGGACAGACAAGTCTAAGTCACTTTTAAACCTTGTTGGAAAGTGTTAAAAAGGAAAAAAAATGCTTAAACTTCCCTTAATATATCAACTGTAAAATTTGCCGCATTTAAGGGATAAAATTTGTCGCATTTAGGAAAATGGTGTAAACAGACCCTTAAATGCGATAAAAATTTTAAGCCCCTCTTTTTAAAAAAATGTAGTATTTTTTTTTATTTTCTTCTGGTAGGTATGAAGGGTATTCAAGCACATGACGTAACAGTGGTTATTTGATCTTGAAAGATGAAAGGATAAAATTACAGTTACTATTTGAAAATATTTTATCGCAATTAGGAAAAGACGTTGGAAAGCCATAATGGACAATGTTTACTGCAAAAGAAAATTCTACTAAAAAAAACCTTTAAAATTTAATGAAAAGTTTCGCGAACCGTTCTTGAAATGTGTATGTTCCATTATGATTTATAAGTTTGTGATTTAAGCATTTAGATTTTCAGTAGAAGAACTTTGTCGCATTTATGGGTTATCGCATTTAGGCACAATGACCTTATGTGGAGAAGGAGTTCTTGGTTTTATTCTTGCCTTTAAATGAGTACATGAGTGAATGAGTAAGTGGGTTTTACGTCAATTTAGCGCTTGCTACGCTATGGACGATTGTTGACGGTCTGTGCCTTTTTCCTGAGAGCAGACCGGAGACATGTCAGCAGAATTTTGATTCTCCACGGATTTTTGTCTTCAGAAATAAAAATATTTTGGAGAACATTTTTACAATAATAATGTCATCAAAAATAATTTATTAGATTTTTATAATATATATATATATATCTGAAATCTATGCGCAGCTTTGAGTAATATACGTTAGTATTTCTTTCTTTCTTTCTTTTTTTTTTTTTTTAATTGATCAAAAATGTAAATATTTAAATAAATGTGTGCGTAATAAAAAAAAAAAAAAAAAAAAAAAAAAAAAAGAATGCTTTGGAATTAAAAAATAAGAAAATGTGCAATTTAAAATATTTTTATTTATTTATTTTTTACTGTAATGCTGAAATAAATTAAATTAATAAATATTTTTTACCACATATTTTAAAATGAAAAGAAAATATTTGAAAAGAAAGCAATAATGAATAGAAAGCAATTTATTCCCTTAAAATAAAATAAAATCAAAATCTCGCGGGCGATATTAATACTAAAATACCTCTTACAATGAAGTATTTGTATTAAAAAATCATACTATAAAACTCATATTAAACTTCATTAAAAATCACCAATAATCTAAATAAATAATCTCCATAATTTATTAAAAAAGCGCCAGAGGATAGGTATTAATAAGTAATAAAACAAAAAGTTTGATAAAAGCGATTTTTTTTTTTTTTTTTTTTTTTTTTTTACCCTCCAAAAGTTTTTTCTTTTCTTCATCTTATTAATCTACATAATTATTAATTTAATTTCTTTTTTCAAGCGTAAATAAAATATCCTTCTTGGTTGAAAAGGAAGAAAAATACTAATACACATATACGATAATATACATACATATATTATTATTTATATATTTATTATTTTATTTTATTTTTCAAAAGTTAATACGCAGCTTAAAAAAAAAAAAAAAAAAAAAAACAGAAAATCCCCACGAGATGACATTTAAATTAAATTCTCTTTTACGTTGAAATGTTTGATTGAAATAAAAAAATCATCAAAAAAATTCACGGTAAGCCTCCTTAAAATTAACTAAAATTCTTAATAAATGATCATCCTAATTATGAAATAATCTATTGTTTAAGAATGAAAAAATCGCTTAAGATATTTTGTAAATATAAATAAAATAAGTTTATTACTTAAAAAAGAAAAAATTTCTTTTTTTCTTCAAAGATAATATGAACGGATTAAAAAGAAAAAACACGCAGGAGGGTATGGGTACTATACTGTTTTTATGATTAAATATTGGTATCGAAAACTCATAATAAAAAAGTCACAAACTTCATTAAAATCAAATAATAATTCGAATAAAAATTCTCTGTATTTATTAAGGATTTTTGCAATAGGTATTATCAGAATTTCTGAAAATATTTTTTAAGCACAAAAAATAAAAAAAATGCTAAAGAAATAAGAAAAAATTTCAATTAAAAATAAAAAATAAATAGAGAGTTGATTTTTTTTTTTTTTTTTTTTTTTTTTTTTCAAAAATTAATGAAGTGATGAAAAGGATCTCACGGGACAACATAGACATGAAAAATATTTTATGATGCGAAGAAAAGTCAGAAAAAAAAATTCTCATTAAATATCACTGGAATTAAAAATATTCTAAACAAATATTTTCCAAAATACATAAATATGTATCAATAAATAATTTTAGAAAAATCAGTGAAAGAATTTTTTAATTGCATATAAAATAATTCGTCTGTTCAAAGAAGAAAAAATATAAAATTTCCACTAATAAATAAATAAAGTTAAAAAAAAAAAAAATCAATCACTATCAAAGTTTTTAACTAATAATCTAAATAAATAATCTCCGTAATCACTTAAGAATTTATTAATGCATTATAAACAAATCCCTGTACATATTTTTAAAATGTATATTAAAATCTATTGTTTGTCAAAAGAGAAGAAAAACACTAAAATATTCTCTTAAAAA
This sequence comes from Salticus scenicus, assembly GCA_963930645.1. Lineage (NCBI taxonomy): Eukaryota > Metazoa > Arthropoda > Arachnida > Araneae > Salticidae > Salticus > Salticus scenicus. The sequence goes on along the minus strand of OZ005654.1, from coordinate 111,257,636 downwards.
AATATAATAATAAAAATAAAAATAAAAATAAAAATAACAACGAATCACTGAATTAAAAATCATATACGGGACATCATGGATATTGTCTTATGATTAAATATTTCTATTGAAAAATATATCAAGAATCCTTAAATACAGTTAGTATTCTAAATAAGTAAAATCCGTAATCATATATAAATTTATTAAAAAATATTAGATATTGTACTTTTTTCAAAAGTTAAAAAATCTCGCAGGACGATATAGATACAAAATTTCGCTTACGAGCAAAAATATTAGTAATGAAAACTCGCAGAAAGAAGTTAATATTAAATAATATAAATACATTTTCTAAAATAATTAAATATTTTTCTCTTTCTAAAAAAAAAAAAAAGAAAGAAAAAAAAGAAAAAAAAATGAAAGAAATGATAATAAGAGAAAGAAAGAAAAGGTTAATGGATCTTATATGATTAAATAATTCTGTAGAAGAATCATACAAAAATATTCAACCAATTCATTTTTCTTTCATTTTTACGGTAAAATATTGGTAATAAAAATAACTGGATAAAATTAATATTTAAGTGCACTCAATGATGTAGAATAATAAAATCTCGGAAAGTATTTTTCCAAAACCAAATAAAGTACTTTTTTTTTTCTCTTTCCTTTTTAATTTTACTTAAAAAAAAAAAAAAAAATACGAATTATTTAAAACGATATTTTTCAGGTAACATAAATTCTAAAGTATCTTTTTCGACGAAGTTCTTGTATGAAAAAGGATAAAATAAAGTTCGCAACAAGTTTTATTAAACGAACATAACTAATATTTTAAGCACGCAAAGTGGTTTTCTGATTAGTTTGTTTCTCTACAGTCGATTTTTTCCCCTCACTAGAGCGAAATAGGTTCAAACATCCATATCTTAATCGGGAATATACCTGGTATTTGACTTCCACAGCGTTAATCATTTCTCCCACCAGATTATTCCGCAATGTTTATTTTTAACCTTATATAAAATAATTCTCAAAAAATAACAAAATGTAGTAACATATCAAACCTAATACGGGTATATTACGTATAGATAATATAATATTACAATTTCGTAAAAACTGAAATTTTCAATTATATAAAGTGAGCTTGATATATAATATATGTTTATTCCAATTCTAATAATAATAAAATATCTAAAAATATTTTTTAAATGACCGTACAAACAGAATATTTTTTTCGTCAAAAAGCAAAGGAAAATGTACTACAATTTGAAATTTAATTCAAGAATAATAGGTACGGATTCACATAATTTTAAAATTTCAGAAAAAATAAATTTTATCTATTTTTTTTTTTCTTGTACGCAATATGAATAATTATTTACAATCTACATCCAATAAAACTTTTATCCTTATGCCATTATCAGTAACAGTAAAAAAAAAAAAAAAAAAAAAAAAAAAAAAAAAAAACATTAAGGAATTATGATAACAATGATCATACTCGCACATAATTATTTAAACAATTGCGAATAAAAATAAACAACAAATTTGATCTTCATACATAAATGCAGCAGAAAAAAAAACCATCATTTAAACCAATCTTAAAATTTAAGAATTAACTGGTTAAACACCTCAAATTATATTTCTGTAAACCATACATTTCTGTAATACATTTCCCCCCCCCCCTTAATAACCAATAATATATTTTTACTTTACTACTGCATAAGTCTCAGCAATTACTAAAAAATTACTAAGTACATAATACACAAAATATCAGTTTAAGAAACTAAAAAATAAAAAATAGAACTAGACAATTACATAAAGCGCGTGATTGGGACAAAAAAAAAAATCCAGGAGTAAACCTATGTCATTTACATGCGACATGTAATATGACAATATGACTACATAAATTTCGCTAATATAAATAAATTCACATACGTGCTCCGAATAAAATTTAATTAATAGCTTTAAAAAAGGCTTATAAAACATAAAACGAGTTTTAATCTTTTTGAAAATGACGTTGTAGACATAAATCCCAAAATCTATTATTTATAATATTATTTGAATTGTCTATTATGTCACTCTAACTCTATTAAAAATCGTTTGAAACAAAATAAAAAAATTTATCTTCAGTCTAAGCAAAATTTCATCCTTAATTTAATAAAAATAATCTTCATATTTAAAAAAATAATTATTACTCTTACTAGATTAAAAAATCTCATTTTCTAATAAAATCTAATGTCTTAATATATTCTTTTATATAAAATATATTAAGTAACAATAGCCTAAAGTACTCTTTTTTTTTTTCAATATATGGAACTAGATTACTATATTTTTTAATGAATTTGCATTTTTAGATATTACAACTAAAATAACTATTTGTAAAAAGAATAGTAATTTTATTTTTCATATAATCATTCTTTATAATATGAAGATATCCTTTGTAAATTTCCGAAATAATTTAAGATATTTAAGTCAATTATGAAATGTTAAAGAAAAGAAAAAATCCCACTCTGATGTTTCCAAACTCTTATAAACCCCTCACAATAACCCTCACAGTCCGGTGTCTCTCAAAGACACCGGACAGATTTCACGTTGTTAGTTGAAGTGTTCTAATATTTATCGAAATATTCAACTCTAAACCCCGTTAAATATCTTAAGCTAATATTTTCAATAAAATGACTTTTGTCTAAATTTGTACTCTATCGACTATCGCAAAAGTAATTCGATATATATAATTTTCTTAAATAAAGTTTTAGTATAAATTTAAGGTGAAAATAAATGTCAATCAGGAAATAAAAGTGTTGATTTAATGGATATATAGTACTTTAACATTTTAAACACAATTTTCTTTCAAATTTGTTAAATAAATTTTAATAATTAAAATAAATTTTAGTATTACTAACTTGTATATTCTTAATTATAAATCAGATTCCAATACATATATGAATTATTCATTACAAAAATAATTATTCTTTCTTTTATGATATTTTTCGAATAAAGTTGAATATCTAAAATTAAAGCAATATATAATTTTAACAAAAATATTTAATTACGGTATTTCTTTTTTTCGAATCTTTCCTAATTCCAAATATGAAATTAAATTTCTTAATTCTGAATTCCGTGGATTATCGTGATTGTTTACATTGTATAATTTCTGAATTGCGTTGAATTTGAATATATAATTTTATAAAACGTTGATTATCGAGATGATTTATATATTTAATAATTATTGATATTATTGTTTTTATATTAATCTATTTCTCTACATGAAAAGCAAAAATAAATAAATAATAATAATTAAATAAACCAGCGAATAACTAACTTGTTAATTTCATATTTTAATATTAACGTTTCACAATTGCTACCAGTATGATTTTGTAAATAAATTACTTTTTATAATGTTTAATAAATTATTTCTTTTTAATTACAAAATGTACACTAAAAAATGTATTTTTTTCCTCTTTTCTTTTCTTTTCGTTTCGTTTTCTTTTTTTTTTTTTTTTTAACTTTACTTTACTTTAATTACAAGCCATCATAATATCTCACTTCAAAAAAGAGAGAAAAAAAGATGAAAATAAAATCGACTGTGTAATTTTTTTTCTTAAAAATTCTGGTGACTTACCAAAAAAAATTTTCAACTTTTCTCACAAGTTTTTGATAGATAAATCCTCAGTTGTCACGTTCGGTGAGAGGAAGAGGAAAAAGTTATCCGATATTTAAAAGTAAAACACAATTTTTTTTCGTTTCCAAAACTTCTGTCACATGAAGAAAAAAAATAAAAATAAATAAAATGACACAATATCTTTCTAAATCCAAAACAATGTGTCACAGAAGAACTCTTTCTCCGTTCAACCTGCTCTTTAAGCGGCTAGAACACGAACGTTAAAATTATTCCGAGACCGAAATTGGAAGAGCCACATCTGCAATCAGAGTTACACACACATTTGAGGTCCGGTGGAAAACATGTTGCGATGGGAGTTACATCTTACTAGAAGTGAAAATCGGACCGCTTTTGCATTTTCTCCTTCGGTCTTATTTGGCGAAACTCCTGCCATCTATGGGCAATTCTTTGAACTACACTCAGCTGCGGCTTTTGGGACGAAGTAATAAATATTTAAAGGCAAATGCCGTGTAAGTTCGATTCGAGATGGTTATTTTTAGGAGAGGCGGAAACTTTTTCTGAAGTTTAAATGATTTCTCCTCTTTATATTACTGCATTTTCTCTTGATGTTCGGTCCAAAATTATTATATTAATATGTATAACTTTTAATTTTATTTAAATTTTATTATAATAATAATAATAATAATAATCGTAATTTATATATGCATATGTTTTGCGAAATTTAAATATAAATTTGTCATTAATATCATTACTTCAAGTGAGTAACGAAATTTACTAAAATTACAGAGAATTAATTAAATTGGTTCCAGAAATAAATATTTAATAATACTGTGATATTAACAAAAAAATATATTATGGAAATTTGAAATGTAAAAAGCGATTATTGACATGCTTGATATTAATATTTAATAATATGATTGTTATTATTTGTAATTATTAATATGGTTGATTATTAATAGGGTTGATATTAATAATTATTAATGTAAAATTTCCATGATTCTAATAGTCCCACATTTTATTAATTCAAGCGACCAGTTATGGCTGAAAGATTATATTTACAAAGCTGGTAAATAGAAGGTGCCATGTTCGAGCTCAGGTAGCGCTCTTCGGCCTATCCTTTCGGAGCATTTTTTTCTTTTTTTTTTTTTTTTTCTGCAATTCGTGGGAATTCAGGGCAGCAACAGTTTGAATGAACCCCTTACCACCAGCATACACGGACAGCATTCTCCCCTCCCCCACATCCCCCTCTTCAGCGTAGACAATCGGCCTTAACTCGTACACCACACCATTAACCGATCAACTGTATAATATAAGACAATAACCCTGAGGTCATAGGTTTTAAGACATTAACTTTAGACATTAACCTTATCTACTGGCAGTACTTTAAAGCACCATTATTTTTAAAAACGTATTAAATTGTTTCTATAAAGATTTGTCAAAAGTATTAATAAGAATCGAACGTATAAACTTCACTTTAATCTCATTATAAGGCGCCACATGCTACATATAGATGTTATTGTTCTAGAAATTAATTTATAGAGTGCTTTGCTTAGTATTTTCTACAATCTTCACATGTGTTCTCACATTACTTAAAGAATCTCTCGCCAATATCAGAAAAAAACATAATCAACACAAAAAGTAAATATGTTTTTATAGTTTTTTTAAGATCCAAATATCATTTTCGATCACTATGTACCAGTGGTAAGATAAAGAAACATATCAAAATTCTTCGGCGGTTACTAAGCTGAGATGATATGAACAATTTTTATTGCAGATGACTTTAAAAAATAGGTTTAAAATACATTTTTTATCTAATTCATGACGCGGTAGATAAAGGATTAAAATATTAACCCATATTTTTCCGAATTAATGCATACATCAAACTGACAAACATAATTAATTAGTAAGTTATATATTTGCCCAAAAGAACAATTTAACCCCAAAAGAATACTTTATCTGCATTTATGTGTATAAGAAAATGTAAAAGAAAGAGAAAACACCATTTATTTTTATTAGAGCATTTTTTTTTTTTTTTTTTTTTTTTTTTTTTGGGATTTTTGCGTTGTCATTTTTCGATAGTTGAACATTTATCGAAATCTAAATTTTATCGAAAATATAATTGAATAATCTGAAAACAATGTTATAATGTGAAAAAAAAAAAAAAAAAAAAAAAAAAAAAAAAACAGTCCTCCGTTTTTTGAAAGAAAAAGAAAAGAAAGGAAAATTAATAATAATCAGTATCAAAACAAACACTATCGAAAAAATTTTATTTAATAATTTTGAATTAGGAAATAAAAAATGCGCGTGCAATATGAAATAAAAATAAGTAAAAAAATGAATTTAATAATTTAATTTTTTTATAAAACATGGTCGCGTGCTATCTTAAAAAGTAGATGTAAAATTTAAAGTTTATGTGGTGCGTATGGCATCTATAGAAATTGTTTTAAGAAATAGAATAGAATAAAGAAAGCAACGATATTGGTTGCATTTTAATATATAGTTTGAATTTTTGTTATTCTTGTCATTTATTTATTTATTTATTTTGATTAATTGTATGCATTTACCAACAAACAAATAAATGAATAAAAAAATAAAATAAATAAAATAAATAAATAAATAATAAATAAAACTCGAAATATGAATATTAGAAATTAATTAAATTGTTTTGAAAATGAGTTTAAAATGACCAATTTCACTTGTTTCTTTTTCCTTTTTTTTTTTTTTTTAAATGGAAAACTGAAAAATACTATAGGACAATTATAATCATAACGTATGTTACTGGAAGCTATCTTAGCTTGGTAAAGCACGTAAAATAAACAGAAGACTTGCTATTCTGTTTTCCCATAAAACCAACTTAAAATCAAAATGACGACAGGGAAGAATAGTGCACAATAATTCTCCTACGATTGTACAACACGACATAATTTAATGACGACATTAAATACAAAATGTAGAGAGTAGATGGATCACATTTTAAATAATAGCGTTAACAGCACTGTCAAAGCAGCGCTACATTTTATAATTTATAACATTAAAAAAAAAAAAAAAAAAGAAAGAAAGAAAGAAAGAAAAATAGACACGTAGACGAAAGTCTGCGATTCTTTCTGAAAGAGAGGCTGCTACAGACTGACAAAGTTTATTACAAAATCTCATTAGGTGCAAGGGTTACGTAGTTTTAAATGACGAATGCTACTACGTAAGCATTTCGTCATTGGCCTTTTCTGGGAAAAGAACCTAACAGGATGAACTGAGCTAGGAGACGTGGTTTTGGGTATTACAAACGCATTTAATTCATTTGTGAAAATTTTCGGTTTAAATGTGTTAGTTAGTTTAGATTTAAGAAGCGTTATTTACATTAAATTATTTTTAATTTTAGTTAGAACATATTTGAAATAGGGAAAACAAATAAATTGAGAATTTTCTGTAGAATTTGTATTAAATAAAATTGATTTTATTATTATTATTATAATTATTATTAATGTATCTCTTTATTTATTTATTTATTTTCTAAAATTTTGTCAAAATCTTGATCAAATAAGCCTGAGATAAACTTGATTTTATAAGATTAACCGGTCAGTTTGTTTTACGCAATTTTTTCTAAATTTCCTTTAATGATGTGGGAAAAGTGGATCCTGGATCAAATTTGAATTTGTTGCAGCAGTAAGAGTAATCCGTATGTATATTAATTTAGTCTGTTTTTAATCCGATTGAATTTCATAGTTGCATTGTACGATATTTTGCAATAGCGTTTAATTTACTACTGAGTTCGATTATGTACGTACAGTAAGACCCCGCTTACCGCGGGGGATACGTTCCATCAAAGTAGAGCGTAATGCGAAACAGCGCGCGCACAATTTCAGGGAATCCCCATACTGCTGCAAGCAATTTCCGGGAATCCACAGGGGAAATAAAAGAACGCTAAACCGAAACAGCGCTAAATGAAACAGCGTTAAGCGGGGTCTTACTGTACATTGTTTCACATGTGTTTATTAAAATTCTTCGAACTAATATGTGCTTACTCCATTAAATTTAAGCTTTAAAACAGTTTAAAATTACACTTTTAAAAATAATAATAAAATGTCCTAATTTTTAAAATTTTCTAATTTTATTTTTTCTTATCTTATTTTATTTTGTTAATTAATATTTAATATTCAAAAATCTAGAGGGACTCCAGTTGACTTTTCAAGCATTTTGTAGGTAGCAGACGTTTAAAAAAAATTGACTCAATGATTATTTCAGTAAATAAGTAAATTTCAAACGTTTAGTAAGTTAGTTGTATATTTCTTTTCAAGTTATTAAATTTTAAATTGAACCTTAATGTATCCCAATTCTTTCGAGCTTCAGTGTAAAATAAATATAAACGATACAATATATACAGTATTACTCACCTAATATCAATAAAAATCGTATAAATAATTTAGTCTCATAAGACATAATATGTGAAAGTTTTTCATGTTCCTCTGTAAAAGAACTATAACTAATATGGAAATAGTTTCCTATATTAATCACATTTTAGCAAAAAAAAAAAAAAAAAGATGTATCAGTTATTTGTTTATTTATTTATTTCATACAATTTAGCCTTACTAAAGACTTTATATAGTTTGGGTTCATATACCATAATATATAAAAGTTATACTTCGCATTCTACTAAAATAGAGAGATTGTATATAAAGAAAATCAATAAAGATGTTACGACAATAAACTTTAACATGACTACCGTACTCGATTTTAACCGAATGCATAAGGCTGTAATGCAAAAGATTTTTTTTTCGTATGTTCTAGTAAAATAAATATAAGTTTACACTCATAACAATCTGTGCAGCTCGTAAGACGGTTATCCATACAATACCAACAAAATTCAAGATCAAAAGAATAAAGTATTTATATGATAGAAAGTTCATTTACATATATACACATACATACAGACACACATACATATGTAATAAGAGCAAAAAGTATTCATTATACCTCAAAACATATAAATGCACTAAAACCGTATGTTAAAATAATGAAACTGTAACATATATACTTCTGCGTCAGTTATGACGAAATAAATATCGAACTTTGCTATTTACCTGATAATACTTTACTATTTAAATTTCACACACACAATATACATATATATTCTTATTCTCATATTAAAATAACTATGAAAAATGAACATTAAGAATGTTTCGGAGAAATCAATACTTAGATTTTTTTTTTTTCAATTCGTAGCTTTTAGTTGAATTTTTGTATATTGCGATATACCATGGAAACTATTTAAAATTTTTATTAATGGTGAGAATTCCTTAAATAAACATTCTCACGTTGTTTTTCTCAAATTCATGATTAAATTCTTGATAAAAATTAAATCCTCCCTATTAATAGAGTCACCTTATATCGAAGGTATTAGTCACTAAAAAGGAATTTACGTTTCTGAGGAAATAATTTTCAGCCATTATAGATAATATTATACATATTATACACAATTTAGTAACTAAATTAAAAAACTGTCTAGACACCTTTAACATTTTTGTTGTTCTGTTTTTTATAACATAACTGAAGTATCATAAGTGAATATTATATATATGCTGAATATAAAAAGAAAGTAAAAAAAAAAAAAGTTTTTATTCTAGGTAAATTAAATTATTTTGGAATTTAGCTGGAAGTCTTCAATTGCTTTAAAGAGTAAAATTCATTCTTAAACAACTCTACATTCTTTTTAGGTGGGATGTAAATTATGAGTGAAACGTTTTTGAGAAAAAAAAAATAATAAAATAAAGTTCTTAATCAATAATATACATTAATTGTAACTCAAAACACTGCAGTATTGGCAGTAAAAGGCCACATAAAACTGGTGTTAGATGTTATAGATAGAAACAAATTTGTGAGCAAGTAACATAAATTCCAAAAATTCACAACATTTTTTCGGATCGAAGTAACAGAAGAACTCTACATTGTGCGAAAATAATTGGCACGAGTGCAACAATTAAGAACTTCTCCTCTCAAAAATAATTTTTTTTCATGTTAGTGTATCAAAATTATTTTACTAAATATAACTATAAAAACTTTGTGGGGATAACATTCACTGTAAATTCAAGTGTCTGAAATTCAGACAAAATTGTGCCTGAAACGGGTGTTTAATTTTAAGATGCTAAAAAGTGTCTTAAAAGGCACATCGTTTCACACTCGAAACGTCTGAAATTCCGGCATCATTGATCCTGTCTGAAGTGAATATTTTTCATAAATAAATAAATAAAAAGATGCGTTTTATACTGTTTACCTGTGAGAAATAGATTTTAGAATATATATATTAATAATTTTTACAATGATAGTCAACGTTGCCCCCAGCGGGAATCGAACTGACAACCTATGGATTCAAAGTCGGGTGTCTTCACAATCGAGCCATCGGTACTCACGCTGTACTCTGCTTGTATAACGAAATATATTCTAGTATCCGTAAAACAAATTGAAGTTTTATGTCTTTGTAATAAAACTGTTCATAAGAAGTAAAGCTTAATACATATTATCTTAAATTTCATGAGCAGAGGTTTAGAGTTTTTTTTTTTTTTTTTGTAAAATGCGTAATAAATATGAAAAAATAGTAGCCTAGGGATTTTAAACGATTTTTTTTTTTTTTTTTTTTTTTTTTTAACTGGTATTTGCTAATAAACAAACTATATACATGAAACCAAAAAAAAAAAAAAAATGCTCTTTTACATATTGAAGTGTAGGGAAACATAAAATAATTTTTAAAACGAGAAAAAAAAATCAATTATGCACAAATTCTTTAAGATTGTTTAGCTAAGAATTCGCTTTCTTAGCTACAAGTTACATGCTTCGTTTATCTTAATATTTTTTTGATTTATTACATGTGAGAATTTTAAATAAAAATTAACTTTGTTTTTTTATTTTTATCAGAATAAGATCCGTGTCTAAGTATTTTAAATAAGTTAACTACTTATATTACATAAAATAATGTCAAATTTATTTGTTTAAAAAAATATTAAAACAGGATATGCATGCTGCTTAAAGTAGATTCCATATGGAAAATTTGTTAAGTAATACAAATGTCTGAATTTCCAAATGTCTGAAATTTGTAATGTCTGAATTTTTAAGTGCCTAAATTGTAAAATGTCTGAAATTTTATGAGTCTGAAGATGTTATATGTCTTAATTTCAGACATATCGACCTTATTCAGACACTTATATGAGCTCATTTATAAAAAAGACACTTACGTGTCTTAATTTAAGACAGCACATGCGTCTGAAATTTTGCATGCGTAAGTGTTTCAGACATTTATATGTCTGAATTGACATTTCAGACACACTTCTGTCTGAATTGAAGACGTTTCTATTTACAGTGTTGAATTTAAAATTTGTAAATATCATAAAATAGCTTTTACTGATTTTTCCGTGTTATGTTATCGTTACTCATTTATTCTGTAATTGGAATGATATGCTTTTGACGAGCGGTTTCAAAAATAAAAACCCTCTAGTGATAAAACTTTGTCCCCTTCATATAGTATATATATTTAAATTTAATAAATTTGTTAATCAGTATTATTTATTTCTTATAGCTAAAGCACTATAAAAGTAGAGGGAAATGAACCAAAAATCTGCTGATAAAATGTAAAAAAAAAAAAAAAAAAAAACTCCGTAAGCAAAAATCATAAATTTCAGAAAGTCGCAACAATTGTTTTGCAGCGTAATAATTGCACAACTCTTCATCAAGTCAATAAAGTAAGCACATTTAAATTGTAGGAATTGGTTTCTTCTTTAATTTTTCATGTAATCCTATCAAGATTATTTTACTAAAAGTAACTATATGACCAGAGTAACACAGGAAAATAAGGATTACGTATTTTTTACGAAATTATTTTTGTTGATTTTTTCGTGGTACATCATCGTCGTTTGAAACATAGTTTTGAAATTGGAGGCATTTCTTATTGACGACCGATTGCGAAAATAACGGTCATTTTTGCAACGTGTTCACTATATACTCGTACGTATAAACAGTCAAATGCGTTTATATTTTCTTTTGTTATATCTTTATCTCGCTTATAGCGTCAAAAATATTTATCCTGCTCAATAATTCGTAAATATTAACGTTAATACAACTTGTTTAAAACGTCATATAACTTCGGTTTTAACGTAAAAATTCCTGCCGATTTCTCGCTATTTTTTCCCATTCGAGAAGAAATTTGAAAAGTAAAACCACAAACTTAAATTACATTTTAAGTTATTATTTTAAAGCACTGTGTGTTTAACAAAGAAATACGTTTTTATGTTTATAATATTAATTTTGATGTTAATAAACATCATATCTAATCCTTTGGCGCTGGCGAGAAAAGATTCAGTGGGTCAGAAGCGACACTTTTATTGTAGCGTATAAGCAATTTTACTCTAAGAAATGGAGAGAAAGTGTATTGTAATTGTATAAAACAATCTTTTTCTTCTAATATTTAACTATATAATTTTTTTTGTTGTTGTTTCATTAAATCATGAAAGGCAAAGGAAATTTCGATTAAACTTCAAAGTTTAGAACGGGGTGATTGTCCCTTGATTGTCCATAGCTGCCAGAGAACCGAATTTTAAACGGAATTATTCTAATAAACGAAGATATGGTAAGTGTATTTTATTAGTATTTCATACAATAACTACACTTCCGGCTCTGTTGTATTTTCTATTATAGATATTTTTATTTTATCATTATGTTAGTTACATCGAACGATTTATAAAGTAAGCACATTTAAACGCACATATGTGCACATATGTGCACGCACATATGTGCGTGTGTAAGCTTAGTTTTATGACTAAAGCACATATTTGAGAAATATATATATATATATATTTTAACACATCATGTAAATAAAGTTTACGAAACAAAATTTGATGAATGTGTTTTTAATCTTTTTTAAATGCAAAAAATGTTCTTCCTGAAAACAGAGGTACAAATTTTGTTTATGTGATGTAAATAAATGTTTATTTGTTAAACTTGTAATAAATACCAATTTTAAATAGTATCATTGTCAGGTTTCATCAGCAAATTCTATTTATTTTTCGATCTACAGGATGATACATAAAATAATTTTCTTGTCTGGAGGCATCTACAGCTGACACTAATATACGGAATAATATCAAATTTCATATACAGACTGAGGAAGATATGGAAAAAAAATAATACTAAAAGTCTCCGATTGTGGAAATTTTAGTGTTATTGACATGTACAAACTATGAAAAATTTATAATCTACATCGGTTGTGTAAGTTTGCACACATTACATGTAGTCCTGAATAATAAAAGAATATTTGAATAATAAAGAATATTTTCCAAAAATTTAATATGGTCTTCATGTAATTGGTAAAATTTAATAAGGTCTTCATTTCTTCCTATGCATTTTTTTTCAAACACTAATGAAACATTACATTTAATAGGTATATTTACATTTAATAGGTAAATTACATACATAGGTAAATTAAATTTAATAGATAATTTAGTGGGTAAAATTTTTATTCAGACATTAATGAAACATTACATTTGATAGGTAAATTTATATTTAATAGGTAAATTACATACATAGGTAAATTACATTTTATAGGTCATTTAATAGGTAAAATTTAAAAAGGTCTTCACTTCTTTCTGTGCATTTTTATTCAAACATTAATGAAACATTACATAATCCATTTTCAATGCAATAATTGCAAGTTTTAACTTTTCCGTTTCCGGCAGCTCCAAATTTACATATGCTTCAGGGATGTTCCATGATCTACCTCGATTGTGTTAAGGGGTTTATATTGGTTTTAAAGGCTAGAAGAAATTCTCTAATTTTTTTATTATAATAAATAAATATTTTGTTAAAAGTTTTTTAAGCACAAAAAAGAGCCACATTTAAATAACATTTTATAAAATTTTATTAAAAATTTTAGAAAATTCATCTAGTTAATCTTGGTTTCCGGAGACGCTTCTTAAAAGCATTGCCATCGATCTGACTGAAATTTTAAACACCGCTTCAAAATAGAATGGACTAGGGCTTAAAAGAAGTATTTATTTATTTATTTTTATTTATTTATTTTTTTTTTTTTCGATTCCAACTCATTTTACAAGGTGTTACACAGGGTGTAAAATGTACCGAAAATTGTACTATTTTTGCACGTAACTCTGCATAAAATTGAAACTTCAATTTTTTAAAAATCCTTTAGTAAAGATTTAATCCATTCGATTTTGAAGGAGTCATGTCTATCGCTTTTATGAAAGGTCTCCAGTAGTCAGAATCCCGAGTCTGAATTTTACATACTTTCTAATGAAAATTTTATAATATATATATTTTTTTATATTGCTCTGTTACATGCTAACAATATCAAAAACATTTTTATTAATTATATATATATATATATACATATATATACAGTCGGTAACAAAAGTCTCCGAACACTAGCGAAAATTCCTATGTAAAAAAAGTACACTGAATACAGTTTTGTTAAATAAATCCTTGTCGAATCCTGTTTTTAGACTGACTAAGAATAGGATTCGATAAGGATTTATTTAACAGAACATTATTAAGTGTGCTTTTTGATATAAGAATTTTTGCTAGTGTTCGGAGATTTTTGTTACCGACTGTATATATATATATATATATATATATATATATATATATATATATATATATAGAGAGAGAGAGAGAGAGAGAGAGAGAGAAAGTATATTTTCTTTTTAAGTTTCGAACGCCATGTAACCCCTTAATTTCATAATGCATATGTGGCAGCAACGTCGAAAATCTCCCCTATCGGCGAATTTCAGTAACATTTTTTTATTTCCTCTTAGCGGAAATACAATTCCCATGTCCTTCACAGTACACATATATATTAGTTTCAGTCCGTTAATTAATTATAACTGCAGATGCCTCGAAACAAAGAATGCTATTTTATGACCACATTATAATAAAATGTGAAAAGAATTAGGATTAATCTATATAAATGTACATATTTTAAAACTATTCAAATGCAAAATGCACTTTAGTCTATTTAAAGCAAAAATATATAGACGAGTTTCTAAAGAAAGTATAAAATAATTCCCATGCGAAATTAAATGTTTTATTCGATATTTTTATATATTCAGAATACAAAGAATCTTACAAAACAAACCTGATCTCAGCTGCAAATCAGATGGGATTCTCAAATAAGAAAATTACTTTTATTTCGAAAAAAAGGTTCACATTTCGCGATTAATAGATCTCATGTATAATAGTATTTGAAAGACTGTGATTATTTTAGTGTGTCAAAAGTTCTTTAGAAAAATTCACTCGGGGATTTATTTTTTCAGTATTTCTAGAAAGAATAAAATAGGACATTATTACACATTTAACTGTGATTTATCTAACTATCTAAAGGTTTATCATTGATAAACGTTTTATTTTAGCGAATATTATTTCAGTATATAAAGAAATAAAATATATAAAGGACAGGGAGATTTTATTAGGTATCAAATCAAAAGAAGAATTTCTTTACTGTTAACATTAGAATAAATAGTACTGTATTTGTGTCAGTAATTCAGAAAAAAAAACGGAAATATATTTCCGTTTTTTTTTTTTTTTTTTTTTAATTTTATATATATATATATATATATATATATATAATATATAATAATACCGTAATATATTACGGTCTCTTGGAGATATTTGTAAAGTACTCATATATATACAGGGGATCCGAAATTAAACGAGAGGAAACTACTGTTGAGCATATGTTATGAAATTTTATGTAGGACATAATGAAAGCTTGGGAATTTTTTTCAGCGAATATAAAGAAACAAACAAACAAACAACAAAAAAAAAAAAAAAAAAAAAAGGAAAGAAATTTTTGCCATTAAAGACTATTGTAACGCATACATTCACGTTAGTTTATAAATTTTACTACTGTAAGACATATCAATGTTCAACATGACGGCTATCATTGTCCGCTATAATCTGGAATCGTAATATAGCATGTCCTACAGCTGACAGCAGTGCGTTCGGGAAATATTAAGGACATGTTGTGAAAAGCTATCTTTTAGATTAGGTAAAGTTCTTCGATTATCACGACATATCAACCATTCAAACTCCCTCAAAGCCAAAGTTGCATGGATTGATGTATGGGTACCGGGAAAGCCACAGATGAAGAAGTGTGTAATTCATTAAAAACCGACCTCTGGTGGCGTAATTTTTAACTATATTTTTTAATTGCTCAAGCAGATTGTCATACATTCATTATGTTCTACATAAAATTTTATAACTTTTGACAATAGACAACATTAAAATAGAGCCGTTTAATTTCGGACAACGTATATATATATATATATATATATATATATATATATATATATATATATTACACACAACTGAATGAGATTAATATGCATTATTTAGCAGAATAAAATTTAAGGCATCATGCAACAAAAAATATGAATGAACATTGCGTGAAGAGCATTTTCAGTTGCATGGTGATACTTCTTTATTTTCTGTATTTTCTATATAGCATTATTTTAAAACGATGTGTTTAGCATCAGTGATTGCTTTCAAGGGCCACACAAAGGCATTTCATATAAAATAATTTTTTCCTACCTAACTTATAATTACTACAACTTACTAAAAAAAAAAAAAAAAAAACAGTGCGATGTGTTAACTAGAAATAAAATTATTATTATTATGATTTTTTTTTTAAATATTTTCAGGCATTCTTCGAATGTTGCATAACTGAACTGAAAACTTATTATTTATAAATAAAGCCAGATCACCAATTTGATGCTGTGTGAGATGCAAATTACACGGAGTTAATTTTTGTGATCGGTTATTTTTTAACTCATGTAATTTAATTTAATTATTTAGTTTGAGTCAAACACCCAGAATTTATTTCTTAATGTACAAGATGTTTGCGGCAAGTTTAAGGTTACAATTTATAGCACATATTTTAACATCTTTTACTGTTCTGAAATACTTTGTCTAGGAAATCACACAGAATCTACACTCAGAAAAAATTCTGTAACTGACATGTAGAATCTAAATTGCGGCTCTAGAAAAAATAGTACCATGTCACACTTATAAATTCTTGTCCCCTTTGAAAGCGAGTTCTAGAAACCCCTATTAGAATTCTAGAGCGCTTGCCTATATTATAGAGGTCAAACTTATTTAAAAATCTCTGCAAATAAATGCGAATGCAGAAGGCGGGTTTCAGCAACTATAATCCTTGTTTATTTCCCAATTCTTGAAATTCAAGTCAAAATTTCTCGCAATACAAAAGATTCAGAATATTCAAAATATTGTTCCACCATCTAGATATATGTAGACCAGAAATTCTCGATCATTTCATCTATTCAGTTTATTGGCCTGCCTTATGCGCATAGTTTGGAGATCTCTGTTTCTCGTTAAGGCATTTAGAAAATGTCCACTTATTCATTCTAGATGAAGGCGGCATATTTTTTTCCCTCAGTTTAATTCTGTAAAAGTATTTTCTTTCTTTTATTATTATTATTATTATTAAACATTTAAATTCAAATATATAGCTTATTTATTTATTTATTATTATTTTTTTTTTTTGAGTAAACAAAAGCCTGCCTTAAAAAAGAAAAAAAAATTATATATATATCCTTTTTAGAATCTACCCTTTTCCTTTTCCAATGTAAATATTCATTGCTAGTTATTTCTTCTTTCAACTATTTCTGAAAATGAATAAAAATGTTTTTTTTTTTTTTTTTTTTCAGTACAAGTTTGTAAAAATAACTTATATAAAAAATATTCTTTTTCAAAATGAAAAGATATGATTCTATAAAGAAGAATATCGACAGAGATAAATGGTTTATATATTTGTATAAAACTACGGAAATATATACATGTAAATATTGGGTTGTTCGATAAATAATGTCGTTTTTTAAAACCTTCGCTTCTAAAACCCAAGGCTTCTTCGAACGTGGAATTTTTCAACTTACCGAAAGATGGCAAAAGGTCATCCAACAAAATGGTCAATATATCATTGATTAATGTTTGATGTTAATATAAATAAATTCACTTTGAAAAACATGAAAAAAAAGACATTATTTATCGAACAACCCATTATATATATATATATATAATATTATATAAATACTCTTAGTAGGTAGCGTTATACTAGACTTTAAAAAAAAAAAAAATGATATCCGTGAAAATTCCATAGAAACTGGATCAACCGCATTGAAGTTAAAGCTATTTGAAAAGTAATATATAAGAAGTAGGGCTAAATAAAAATTATATAATGCAGATCTGAAAGAAATCTTCAGTACAACACAGGATGTTTTTAAGATAATTTTAACTTTTGTTAAAAAAAAAAAATAATAATAATAAAAATTGCGAGGTTTTAAATAATATAAAAATAGTATTAAAGTAAAAAAAGTATTACAACTTACTACCATTTGAAAACATAAACTTAAGCAATATCAAAGGAACTGCAATGTTATTTTAAATGTAGTTTTACAGTCAAACGGTTGTCTTAAAAAGCGGCAGAATTTCAGACAGCTTAGAAATATGTAATATTTTTTTTAACTTTGCAGCTAAGTTAAAAACGATTCTATGACTTTGATTTGTCGGTTTGTCTATCCATCGACTGTTTGCTGTCCACTGTCTAACTGACTTAAATATTCATAGAATTCGTTCCAACTGACATATGTTTTTCAAGCTTACTATGACATGCTTTCTACTGCAAATGGTGTAAATAGTACAACACAATTGTGTACAGAAACAACCGAAAGAATTCTAATTTATGGCAACACTAGGTCTTGGGCGATTTTCATTAAAAGTTGATAGTCTCTAAAATATGTTAATGTATATTTATACAAAAATTTATATGAAATTATGTGCGTTAGTTCTTGGGCTAGAGCTCTCACGAAATTTTTGTCACACAGAAATACCCAGATAGATATTTTCTTTAAAATGTTTATGTTCTTGAACTCTTAAAACATATAAATCCAAAGAAAACTGGAAGTCAAAAATTTTTACGAATTCTTTTGAATATAAGAAGAAGTAACAAATACAGAGTGATCGTAATTAAATTTGGCCTATTCAGAGACCTCTGTAACAGTAACTAAAACGCGGAATTGAGTCGAAAATTGGAGGTCGTATATAGGAAATTAAAAGAGCCAGCTGAAAGAATCTAAAGAAAAAAAAAATCTTTGGTGGCGCATTATAGTCAAAATGTTTGATATTATATATCTGTACTGATAAGTATAAAGGATTTAAGTCCAAAAATGTCGATTTTGAGTTAAGTACATAGTCAGACCCAGAAAAAAATTCTCTATCATTTGGTATAAAGGATTTAAATCCATGTCATTTAGTCTTTGAGACAATCCATTGGTAAAAAAAGATTCAAGTCAGAAATTTAGCATTAATCTTTGTATAAAATATTTAAATCATTTTTTTCCCTTTATTAAATGAAGGCTGACAATCACTGAACGGTATAAAGGGTATAAATCAACATAATCCCTTTTTCCTAATCGATTCTTCTGACTAGTTTTTAGGTAATTTTATTTTATTTTTCGTCTCTTGAAAAATCAAGAATATGGACTTAAATCCTTTATACTTTTCAATACAGATATAATAAATAACTTTAATCTATTTTAACATTTTCAAACGTTACGGGATATTAAATTGTTATTGTCACATTTTGAAGCATTATGACAGTACAATGAATAATAATTGTGACACTGCAAATGAAGAAGAAATCAATCTGTTTATATAAGCAGATGGATTCAACGAAAGCTCTGGTTATAAAAGGAGGAGATCGAGTAAGTAGCATTCTTTGAGTTACAATGGCTGTTACCCTAACAGCACAAAATGTTCCAGAAACGTAACAATCATATAACATTGAAACATTGTAAAAATTTCAGAAACGTTTAAAAACTTTCAGATTGCTTTCTGATTAGTTTCAAAAACGTAGAAATGTCTGCGATCGTAACAAAAAATCAGATACGTAACACAAACGTTACAATCACTTAACAGATAGAAAATCATAAAGGGAGAATGTTTCAGAAAGTATCAGAGAGCATACTTAAATGTGTTACGTTTTTGAAAGATTGTAAGCTTTTTGCAACATAACTGAAACATTCTGTGCTGTATGGGTAGTTTGCAAGAAAATGTGGTAATCTTGGAACTGTTTAAAGAAAACGTATCTGACGTGGAAGACAATATGCGACAATCACTAGCGATCAGCTGCGATCGGCTGTGGATGTGTCACAGATCATTAATTGCTCATAAATAAATGAGGGAGCCCCACATCGAAAAATACACTTTACACCACTAAACAGTGCCTAACAAACAGCAAAAATTTTTGTAGCATTGAAATTTGTAGCTCGTTTGTATTGCGCCCCTAGTATAATTTTTTAATTTTTATTTATTTATTTCAGAATTTTTGAGCGCATCCTTTGGGTTGTTTATATGCAAATTTTGACTCAATCGGTATTTTAGTTACAACTACAGGCCATTAAAGCTTATACGTCATTACATCTTTTAGCCATTACAGTTCTAAATAGGCCAAGATTTATTACAATTGCCCTGTACATGAGTGAAAATCAGATGGACGGTGTAACAAACTGACAATGGGCAATATTTAAGTATTTTTATAAGAAAGGACTTTGTGTAGCAAGTTACCGCAGAGAGTAAAGGTTGTAATAGTTTCAACCATGAAGCAAAAGTAGACGAAATGATGTTCGTTTTAGATTAACCCTTTCCCTGCCTATGAAAATTTACGATATTCACTTCAAAGTGCCATCTTTCTCTTTAATTTCTGAAATGAGTAAATCTTTCGAGATTGTCAAGATCACTTTCAAAATTATTTTATTACATTGTCAAGCCGTGTCAGTAGTTTTACTGTTAGCAGTACAATACAAAGGAACGTACTTCGGAAAAACGTATATATACGACCGGGGCAGTTAAAGGTTAATTCCTCTATGTTGTATGTATGTGTTTTACTGCGTCCTTAAAAATATTTTTATTTCATTCTAAACTAATCATTTAGCTTGTATTTCTATATTCCGATAGCATTTCCCCACATATAATCAAATTAATACGAATTTTGTTATGAATTTAGATGTGTACTATAAAAATGTTATTTTTATCCACAGAGAAAATAATATCAGCTTTCAGGGGAAAAAAGAAACTCTTTCTGCTCTAAAATATCAAATTAATTAATTAATTATTTTCTTTTAAAAATCAAATAACTCTTTCTTTCTAGTGATTTTATTTTTGAAAATAACACTATAGTGTAATCCTATAAAAGTCGTTAAAAAAAAAAAAAAATCTGACAAGCAATCTTTACCTATTCAGTAAAACAAAAGAACTATTTTGGTAAATACTTTGAGATTATAAGAGAAAAAATTAGAAAAGTAGGGAAAAAAATCTTTGAATTATGGAAAAGCACAGGGTAAAATATATCGATGAAAAAATTCTAAACAACACAAAATCTCTTTTAAGCTGATTAACTCTGTTTATAATGCAGACAAGGGTACCGTAATGAATTATTTTTTTTTCTTTATTTAAATTTATTAATTAAATATCAATTTGACAGAAAATTCTAATTCTTGCATGTAGCTTATAAAATTTAACTTTCGAAATGCAAAACAAAATCTATAATTACAATCATATAAAAAATATCTTTAAAAAAAATTATTTAAAAGTTTATAATTTAATTTAGCTGCTTTAAAAAACTAGTTATTTTCAACCCTTTGTTGTCACGCTTGAGGTGATCTTAATCAATGTTTTTATTTTTAACAATGTTTAATGCAAATACGACCCGAGTGTTCGCCTCCGAGAAAATTGTGGTTACTGTAAACTACAGACTACTGTAATCTACCGTTAAAATTTGTCAGTGGCGCCCTCTTTTTCGGACAGAAAATACCAACTTTCCATGCAAAATAAACTGATCTGTGTGAACTCCAAATTGCTCGTCCCCTCTACCCGATATGTTGCATTCAAATCTTACTGTTTTCTTATTATTTGAAATATCATTTATAAACATATTATTAGTAACAATAAGTTATTTAGTACAAAAATTCTCAATTTTATTAGTAAGTTAAAGATAAACGCACACAAATGTCCTTTTTTGTTCTAGATATTCCACAAATCTCACAAAAATGTTAATTTTTTACATCTAAATATACATTATCTTTTAAATATGATGTCATTTTCTATAGATCTGAAAAAAAAAGAAAAAGAAAGAAAAGAAAAGAATTTAAATAGGAATCCGATATCACAAAATGATTATTATTTTTTTCTTTTTTACGTAGGCAAAATGTACAAGAAAACAAACGTACAATGACTCATGACCATGACGTAATTTTTCATAGATTTCTATCAAATTTGCAAACATAAAATAAATCAAAAACAAAATCAAAGATCGTACTCTGTGTGCAATAAAATACACCTGCATACAAAACTTGTGGATCTAGATTATATTTTTTGTTGTCTGAAACGAGAAAAAATACTCCCGTGCACATAGGCTTTAAGTGCTTTTATTATTAGTAGCGATTAACATTATTGAAACTATACTGTTCATTACAAACTAGCTTTCATCACATTGAAAACTCATTGCACATGTAAATTTGCTTTTATAATATATTTATTATTTATAATTTATCTTAATGTGATTATGAAATCACATATCAAAATTATCTATCAATCTATCCTCTCTCTCTCTCTCTCTCTCTCTCTCTATATATATATATATATGTGTGTGTGTGTGATTATTGTATGATTCTTAAACCATGGGAGAAATTTGTGGGGTGCTACATCTCACTAAATTAAAGAATTTTCGTACAGCAATTTATGAACAGGAGTTACGTTCAGAGGCTCAAACTCACAAAAGAAGATACTGAAGAGTAAACAAAAAATGCTTATTTATTACATCGACGTTAATAATATTTACAGCAGTTTTTGCAAGAAATGCTGAACATCACGACTATCAACAGAAATGTATTGCCATTCTTTGGACACCGGTTATAAACTGAGAAAAATACATATCGCCTCCATCTGTAACAAATATAGTTATTTTCTGACCACCTAAACTAGAAATATAGCAGTTCATATAAGGAAAAAAAAATAACCTAGATAGACGAAATGATCGAGAATTTCTAGTCTAAACTTTTATAGATGGTAAAACAATATTATCAGTATTATGAAGATTAGGAATACTTTATTTTGTGAGAAATTCTCACTTGATATCCTAGAACTGTGTTATAAATTAAGATTACAGTTACTAAAACTTACTACTTGAGTTCGCCCTTATTTGCAGACATTTTGAAATAAGTTTGGCCACTATAACATAGAAAAATGCTCTAGAATTATAAAAGGGGTTTTTAGAACTTACTAACAAAGAGAACTAGAATTTATAATGATTTCATGGAGCTACATTAACTAAAGACAAAATTTAGTTTCTAGATGTTTAATTTTTTTCTTCACTGAAAAAAATTCTATAACTGATATCTAGAATCTAGTTTGTGGCTCTAGTAAAAATAGTTCCATGTCATCCTTATAAATTCTATTTCCTTTTAAAAGCGAGTTCTAGAAACACCGATTAGAATTCTAGAGCGTTTTCTTATATTATTGAGATCAAACTTATTTAAAAATCTTTGCAAATTAATGTGCATACAAGAGGCGTGTTTTAGCGACTATAATCTTGGTTTATGACCCAGTACTAGAAAATCAAGAGAGAATTTCTCGTAATGCAAGGATTCAGAATATTTAGAATATTCAGAATATTGTTTCACCATTTAGAAATGTACCACACTAGAAATTCTCGATCATTTCGTTTATTCAGCTTATTGGCGTGCCTTACACGTATAGCTGGAAATATATGTTTCTAGTTTAGAAATTTAGAAACTTACCATTTATTCGTTCTAGATGAAAGCGCCATATATATATATATATATTTCGCAGTGTTAGATCATAGCAGACTTTGAGAATGCTGCTACCATATGCGTATACTACATCAACTTGCATTCTTGAAGGGATGGTGTTCAACAACCAAACTGACACTTCTAAATATAGCGCGAGTCGCGCTGTCTGATTATGCTCCTTGAATTTCTAAATCAACATGTAAGCACTTGTACTTCTCTCTGAATTTTAATGTCTGCAAAGTTGAGGATGCGTTATTTTGGACTATTCTATATTCAGATCCCCTATTTAACGAATTTAAAGTTAACTTCAATTTTAAAAAATAGAAACATATTTTGCTTATGAAAATCTAATTTTCAAAAAATATTTTATTGATATTTAATTAGATAACGATATTAGTTACAAACTCATTTACTTTAATTAAAATTTCATCAACTAATTTACGCAAATTACAAACATAAGTATTCTAATTTTTATTTATTTTTTTATATTTCAGTTAAAATCATTTTGATGCTGTACACAGCTTTTGCATATGTTAATTTTAACTAGGCTGGGGTCTTGAAATTGCATGATTGTTAAATAAGTAATTTATATGTTCTCATACATACTTGTATGGAACACAAATTTCCGTAAAATCATCAGATTTAGAATCACTGAAGTTATATGCATTATTTGAGTATGGTATGGGCTTTTCATCATGGGGAATTAGGCAATATTATTAATTTAGTATGAACTCCTCAGGCTTGTCTGGTGAGGGTATAATCCCTCATCATTGAGGGATTATACCCTTACTAGAACATTCACCAGTTTCATGGTTCTACTGAATCACGAACAGTTTTTTCTTCACCACTCGCTGCTATGAAACTTCGTTGTCGATCTCTCAAAAATACATTTAGAAAATTTTTCTTCTTCTTCAAAAATAAATAAATAAA
Source organism: Salticus scenicus (assembly GCA_963930645.1). Taxonomy (NCBI): domain Eukaryota; kingdom Metazoa; phylum Arthropoda; class Arachnida; order Araneae; family Salticidae; genus Salticus; species Salticus scenicus. The sequence continues at coordinate 111,233,252 of OZ005654.1, read as the reverse complement.
TAAATAAATAAATAAAATAAATAAATAAAATAAATAAAATAAAGTAAAATAAAATAAAATAAAATAAATATCTGAGTAACCTGGTACCCTGAGTAACCCTTACCCTCGAATTAAAGGATTCATTTAAAGGTTGTTACACTTCTGCTCATTCGTGTCTTTGAAATTTTTCTGGTTCTCAAAACCTTCAATACATTTTATAGAAAATTTTATTTAGTTATGTTTACCTTTGTGCCAAGGCATTTTGTACCTTTTTTTTTTTTTTTTTTTTTTGCTTCATCCGTCTGTAACTTATTTACCGACAATAATACCTCACAACATTTTCTTAACTCCTTGTTTTTAAAAATATAAATTTATAAATGACAAATTTATATATATATATATAGGAATATATAAATGTAGGAATATATAAACAATTGTTTATATATATTGTTATACATATTGTTTATATATTCCTATTTATTGTTTATATATTCCTACATTTAAGTTTTGCATTTCCTTTCGCTGCAATTTTGCGCATTGGTTTGTAATTCTCCTTTTGGTTTTTCTAATATATATATATATATATATATATATATTATAATGCAATTCTTTAGAATCTTCTCAGCAATCATTTCAGATTTATTTTGTTTAATTTAAATAAGCTATAATTTTCTCCTGATACGTTGACACTATTTCTATAAAATTTCTGTGTTACTGATTAAAATACTCCACTTATAAATCAGCAGTAAAAATAAGAACTGAAATTTCATTCATCAGACAAAAATCTGAACATTTAAAACTAGACACTTGACCTTTCCTGAAATATTTCTAAAATTGAGTTGATTTCTTCACGATTGTAAATTTTCATGTTGAAGTGAAACCTGTCTCAAACACTATAATCTACTTTATGTAATTTTTGAATGCCTTTTTAAAGGGTTTCACTTTTAGACTTCTAAGCTACTGAATGAACCATCTGAAATATAATTTCATTTGAACGTAGAAATCTAAAAACACGATGTGACAATAGTTATTAAATGTTGGATTGCATCCTTTCCAAAGTTATCTACAGGTTCATGTTAGATTATAGCAATTACTAAATCTCGTTTGGTGATTATAGTAAGAAGCAATTCATGCAGCTTTATTTCATGTAAGTTAAATTTATTTATTTTTATTTTATTTTATTTTTTATAAAGACGTAGTAGGAATCGTAGCTGACACTTGTAATTGGCAGGTTTTGAAATTGAAGAGTAGATGTTAGGGATTATTCTGATTTAAATTTTTCTTGCCTTTTTCTTGCTTTGTAAAAGAATTATTCTGTCACTATAAAACATTAATTTTCCATATAAAAGTTATTTAGAAAATAGCAGTGATGTTGCTCAGTCAGTATTAAGTAAGAGATTTGCACATTTTTATCTTATGTGTGGTAGTATATATATATATATATATATATATATATATATATATATATAATACTTTTTTTCTGTAAAAAAAGAAATTAGTTAATATAAATTTGTATTAAAAGAGGAATAGAAGAGCAATTTAAAGAGGATATTTAGAGTTTTTGTGCAAAAAAGGGAAACAAAAAAATGTTGGTTTTTTAGGCGAAACAAAAACGTATTAAAAATTTAAAACTAAACAAAATTATTATTATTATTATTATTATTTTTATTCCTAACACGGAAAAAAAATAGTATAATAAATTTATTTTTTTTATGTAAGAAACAACTTATAATTACGATTGTGAACATTTACTTAAATTAAAATATAACTTACGACAAAATAAACTATTGCAACAACTGAATAAAAGATTGCAACAACTTAAGTGTATATTATGAGTAAATATTTAAAGTTAAACGTATGTTAAATACACATGAAATATTTATTATTAAGCAAATTGTAAAAAAATTCGAAATTTCTTTTTTAGAAAATTGTAACAAATAACAAAACTTTTCAATTTCAATTCAGTATTTCTCAATAAGCACATTATTAGAAGAAAATGTTCTTTTAACAGAATGCTAAAAAATAGCTTAAAGTAATTATTCCTCCAAAATGTGAATTCATTCATTTAAAAATATATATGCTATTTAAAGGGACTTAGCGCCTTTCACATGCTGCTACCGAAGTATTCATACAAAAGCTTATGACCCTTTAACCCTTAAAAGCTCCCCTTTAAAGCCTTAACCCTTTAATGTTTATACATTGAAATATATTACGTTTGTTTAGTAAAAAATATATATTATGATTTCTGATAAGTTTTAAATTCCATTTTCCTTTTTTTTTTTTTTTTTTTTTTAATCTTTAAATTGAGTTTCCACATTTTCCACAGTCCTCCCCCCTTTTTTTCCCTTATGAAATAACGATTTTTAAAATGATAAAATTTCAGAACCTATTTAAAAACATTAAGGATGAATTTTGAAATTTAGTGATTAGTTTTGGAAGAAAATAATAAAAATAAAAATACATGTCTGTAAAAATTTGAAAAGAAAAAAAAGAAGTTTTCTATTTTATTATTATTATTTATTATTTTCTTTTAAAAGAATTGCAAAAATCATCCCTAGATATTTTAAATGGATTCTATTAAACACCCCCAGAAAATATCAAGTCTTTTCTTAAGTATCTGTAGAAATATTAACACTCTGAAGTTCATGAATTCATGAAAAAATGCAAAATAAAAAAAACAATTTAAGAATTTTAAATCTAAAAAAATATATTAAAACCATGAAAATTGCTACTTGAATACATATTTTATTAAAAAAAAAAAAAAAAAAAAAAAAAAAAAACTAATATATTGAATCTATAAATATTAAATGGAAGTATAAGATTTTATATGAAACTTTCAGTTTTGCCAAATTCCCTTAACTTCATATGAAATAGTAATAATAATAATAATAAAATGCCTTTTTAATAAAGTTGTTAAGTAAAACTGTTTCAGCACCTAATTTAATTAGATATTTTCAACGTTTAAAAGCAAAAGAATCTATATAAATAAAGCAAAGAGCAAAGGCAAGACTTGCTTCAGTCTTGCTTTTGCCCCCAAAGCAGTAGCACGTGTTCTTTTGCACCTGATGAAGGAAGGCTACGTCCTTTCGAAACGGGTTGTGCTGGCTTAAAATTCATGGTGTGTAAAGGAGTTTTAAAATGTAGTTATTAATTGTACACCAGTTTTTAATTTTATTTTGGTAGATTTAACTACTTTGGTGATAAAAGACGGCATTTTTTTTTTTTTTTTTTTAATTGAAAAATTGATGAATATTTTTAAAAGATACTGCATAGATGTTATATTTTTTAAGAGCTCTAAAAACTGTTCATTTTTTTAAGGACACTATATACATCAAGTTATTAGATTTAAAGATATTATGTTGCAAAGTTTCACAGCGCGATATCTTTCAATTACTTTTATCTTAAAATAAGAGTCTAATATTAAACAAAAAACAGTCTAAAATTAAAGAATAATGAATAACTTTTTAAAAATTATCAGTTTTGAAGTTCTATGGGCTGCAATTTTTAAATTACAGCTTACCTATTTCCAATACATAATCTATTAAATTGGTAAACAATTTTTGATTCATTCTTGAAAATCATTTACATAAAACCATAGAGTATTGTTGCAAAACGAGTGCATGGTTAGTTGGTTGGGTTTACGTCACACCAGTGCTGAGCAAGAGGCAATTGGCGACGGTCTGGGATTCACCCCCGGAGGTGGTCCAGAGACATGCCATCACAAAAAGTAAGAAATATTTTATTTAATATAGTATAAAGAGCGGGGGGCATAGGCAACGGGTACCCGAAGTGAGGTTTAGAGCGATTTAAATGTAGTTTTTTTTTTTTTTTTAAGTTTTTATTTATAATGTGATATAAAAAATAAATGGTGATTCAATTCTTTTGAAAATTCCTTTAAATACAGTGACTAGCGAGGCGGGCGTAGCCTGCTAGATAAGTAATATATATATATAATTCTCTCGATTTGAAGTCCTAGGTTTTAAAACAAAGAACCAATATATATATATATATATATATACAGTCAGTCAAATAATTAACTGTACATGAAACCTTTCTCAGAATGCCAAAGAATGAGTTAATATTAAAAAAAAACCTTAAAAAATCTTTTTTTTTTTACTTTAAATCATTTTATTGAAATAATTTTGTTAAAATTGAAATGCAATTTACTTTTTTAAAATGTATCAGATACCTGAGAAAGGTTTAGTGTTCATTTAATTTTTTGACAGACTGTATATATATATATACATTTTTTCCCTCCCATAGAAAAAATAAACAAAAAAAAAAAATGTGCTCATAAACAATTTTTCCACAGAAATTTAATTAATATACAGGGTGCTTTTTATTGAATGAGTCAAAATAAATTATACCTGGAAATGATGGAATTACTTCATTTCCTTAAATAAAATTTACAGTGAAAGTATAGTTATCCAAATTTCTACACATGCTGTATATGTGCTTTCCGATTTCATGGGAAATTCTATGTGGTAACCCATTTCATGTCACACTCGTGATAGTTTGTCTTTTGAATACTTCGAACAGTTATTTGCTGCATCAGTTGTTTTAAGTCCTGAGGGAATGTAGGCACGAAGACATTCTTTTTAATATATTCCCATAAGAGAAAATCGCAGTGGGTTAGGTCAGGGGATTTCAGTGGCCAACAAAACGATGACATAACGTTTGATGCAGTATGCAAGTCATGGCATTATTTTGATTAACAGAGCCTCTAGTGGCAATTTCATAACCTGGTAAAACTTGTATAATTATAGTTTATGAATTAATTTGTTTCGTCTAAATAAATCAAGTACAGAATTTGTAATATTCTATTCCACTTCAATATGAAACACACTGGGGTTAAAGGTATAAGAGGAATCATGATTAAAAAATACTTTGTTTTTAAGTATTATATGATTGCTCTTATTTTATAACTAGTTTTTACTGGTTATTTCGTTTACTTAAAATTTTTAACAAAATTAATCCAGCAATTAAGTCAAATTTTTGTCTTTGATTATGAAAATTATAAATTATGTATCGGATGTAAAAGAAATTTAAAAGAAAAGTTTGATGAATTGGACTTTTAGTTATTTTCTCTGAAGGAAAAATATTATATGAAAAATATTGTACAAATTAAACACATCTAATATTTAATTACATGTAAAGGAATTCTAAGCATCATTAAATATATTTGAAAGTACAGAAATATCCACTTAAATGTTTATGGGATAGACACAATTTTTTCTTATATTGTATATGTTACGGGCAATGTAATTATTTAGGTCAGTATTCATAATGCTTGGTTATTATGAATAATGACCATTAAAATTGGGCAATTTGATAAATTTGAATTACTTTACGATAATTTCTCACATTGCCCGGTCATTATAAATACCGCTATTATTTTTTTGGGCACTTTGATTAATTGACAGTAATGGGACAACCACGTGCGTGTGGTGTGATTCTGGCTGTAAAGGTGGCTGTAAATCCGACAAGTGCAAGTGTCGTAAAGAAAAAAAGCTATGTAACTCGAAATGTCACCAAAATGGAAGCTGCTCTAATAAATAGACCCTCTATGTATTGCTACATGTTGACATTTTGTGTAAATATAAATTTGTAAGTACGTACATATCTAATACATTATTTTTATTTGGACTTAAGTTTTGTTTGTACTTATTTCATCGCCACCGGTTTGTTTGTCAGCATGTGAAATTTTATTTGTTATTTTTTGTTTGTTACTTTGTCAGTTAGGTATGTAAAAATTTGTTATTTTTTATAAGAAGTATGAATAAAAATGATTTTTAAATTGCCCACTTGACTTTTAGAATTATACATAATGACCGGGCAATGTAATATTTGCAACATAATTTATCATTTTGTCATATCCTTTTGGGCACTTTTTAAATTGCCCGGGCATTATAAACTATGCCCAATTATTTACATTGCCCGTAACATATATATATATATATTAACTGCATATTTTGAACAATTATAGCATCAATTTTACTTTTATAATCATAATTGAATTCTTTATATTAGCGGTCGCTAACAATCTAGACTGAAATGACCACTATGTTTATAATAAAAAGTTCTGGCAAAGCATTAAATCCGTAATAAAAAATCTCATGGACCACTAAGTCTATTTATTAAGAAACGAAAATATGTATGTGGAATATTGTTTACAGAATAGCCATTTTATAAACAGAAATTAAACCTTATTTAAAAGAAGTTATTACGAATATTTTTTATAAGAAAATTGCTAATACATATTAATCATAATAAAGTGTTGGAAAATATTTAGACTCTTATCTACAGCGTACTAAAACAAAGAATGTATTTGAAAAATATTTTTACTTCCATTACCCGATTAACGTATGAAATGGAAGTATTGTATTCGGTCTAAAAATTCAATATCTTGCTTTCAACTGATTTACTTGTTTTAAGGTCTTTTAAGTCCAAAAAAGTAGTTTTTGGCACTTGATCTTCTTTGTATGTGTGCATATGTGGAGTGGAACCTTCTAACTATCATATTTCAAAAACTAATAAGGATTGAACTACGAAACTTTAGAATTTGGACAGGTCAGGTCTACAAATGATTTTTTTCAACTTTTGGGGGACATTGGAAAACCGGAAATTTGACATCGAGAACAGAAAGTGGTATTTTAAAGCCGTATCTCAAAAACAGCTCTAACGTTTTTCTTGAATATTTTTATATAAACATAATATAAGATGTTCTTTTGTATTAATTAGTTAATTAGTTCAGGAAAATGATAGGTGTTTTGTATAAATAGCTCCTTTTCAGGTCTCGCAAGTGAGTTCCTTTAAAATCGTCTGTAGAATTTTTTTCTTTTTTCAAACTTTCCATATTAACGCTCTTTTAAATATACTTTTGTATGCTTGTGTTGTTTTCCGGTCAACAATTGAGTACGAAGTTTTCGTACAAGTCGGTATCGGAAAAACGACTTTAACGATTTTCTTGGAAATTGCTACATAAAACTATTTTAGATATAATTTCTTATGTATTACGCGGTTATTGCAGGAAAATTAATAGTCACCCTGATTAGGTAGGTCTGAGAAACTGGTGTTTCACAAAATGGCTCAACCGATTTCTTCCCCTTACTTTTAACTCGCTAAGTAAACTCTGTTTTATATGTCTACTAGCTGTTACCCGCGACTTCGTTCACGTGGAAATTTTGATGTGTATGTGTGGGAACTGACGGTTTGATCATAATATGTAATGAAATGAAACCTTATCATTGTGGTGCTGTGCAAAACAGAGTCTGATAAAGTACACTCAAAAAAATTTGTAACTCATTGAAAGCCAAAATAAAATGCCAAAATAAATAAATAAAAAGTTATCGCCAACATGGCGATAAAAATTTAAAATTCGTCCATAGGGATTCTGTACTAAAACAGTACTGCGTTGTGGAAGTATAAAAACTGGGTCGTCAATTATAAATTTTATTTCGAAACCTTTCTTTGTATGATTTTAGTTCACTATTGCACAATATTAATCTGGTTCTAATAATAATTCGGTGACTGGTTAATTAAAATTTTAACTATGTGGTGAAATTCATATAATATTTATGAGTTTCAAATTTTTAATTTTTTTTTTTTTTTTTTTTTTTTTACAAATAAATGATTTTTTTTTTTTTTTTTCATTTCCCGGCGAATTGTTGAATAATATTTTAGTTCTTAAACAATTTTGGACGGCTTTGCCCGCTTCGCTGGCAAACTCTTTTCTATATGCTTTATGAAAAAAAAAAAAAAAAAACTGAAATCGGTCAAAATCTTGCTTTGTGTTCCCGCTGCCTTAGGCAACGCCTTGTTCGTCCTTGCAATCTGCGGTGCCTGTCTCTATTGCCTGCGACAATGGCTTACCCGTGGGCTTCCATTTGGTTGCTTATCATACATAACAGTTTCGATACGGACAGTATCGAAAAATTTGAAGTAACTCTTTTATATCTGAATCCCAGTTACATATGAACAACATTATATGTGATGTACAGTCGGTAACAGAAGTCTCCAAACACTAGCAAAAATTCCTATATGAAAAAAGTACACTTAATACAGTTTTGTTAAATAAATCCTTGCCGAATCCTGTTTTTAGACTGACTAAGAACTGGATTCGACAAGGATTTGTCTAACAAAACTGTATTAAGTATACTTTTTTTAGATAGGAATTTTTGCTAGTGTTCGGAGACTTTTTTGAGCGACTGTACATAATATTTGCTCTCAAGTTATTTCCTATATTTATTTGATTTAATCAATCAACCATAGAATGACAGCAATTTCAAGCCACATATAATATTACAATATGCTATGATCGGCAACTTTTATCGCATGAGACAATTATTATTTTGTGGTTATATATACTTCATGCTTAGTTAATAGTAGTTGGTATATAGAAAAATAAATAAATTAGTATGTAAACTTGATCATGGTACAGCCTTAATGCCCTTGGCGACTTTTAAATTTTTGTTGCCGTTTTAGACCAAAATATAATTTATGCGATTATTGTTCCTATACGCAAGCGAAGTGTGACGTCACTGACCGTCCGTGGATGCAAGAAAATGATTTCCTACGTCAATCGCCCATTGGATTTTTTGTAAAAAATGATTAAATATCGAAGAAAATTATTTCCCGATATTAATACCCATATTTGAGTACACATATGTATTAGTTATCATGTGCATGTGTGAGATTGAGTTATTTTGCTGTCAAATTGACAAAATTTTAATTTTAAATTTCAAAACTCTGTCGTTCTTGGCGCTTATTGTATTTGGTGATCAAAAACGTAATTCGAAAATATACATGCCAGATGTATATTTTCGTAATATGCATTGTACGAAATATTGTTTCATTTTATTCATTACTGTCTTAAAATAAGTTGTTAAAATAACCATGATTTTTGAAAGGAATTAAATTATGTTCGCCAAATAATTTGGCGATATTTTATTTTTCTACCAAGGATGACCGATATCAAATCTATTCCGCTACAACATATTAGTATCTTATATCAGATACTTTATTTAGACATTTGAAAACAAATTTGACTTCAAATTATGATAGAAGATTTATCATTTCCCTTTTAATCAGTATATTAGTTGGATATTTATTGTGTTAATGTCATCCTTTGCAATTAAATGTTTGTGTTTTCAATCGAATATGGGAGTTTGCCATTTTTTTTTTTTTTTCTGGAGTTTTGAAATTAAAAATTCAAATTTTGTCAATTTTACAACAAAAATAACTTAATCTAATGCATGGACATGATAACTAATACATATCTATACCTAACTATGCGGATTAAAATCGGGAAATATTTTTCCTCGATTTTTAATAATTTTTTACAAAAAATCCAATGGGCGTTTAACATAGGAAATATTTTTCTTGCATCCACGAACGGCCAGTGACGTCATCACTTCGCTTGCGTATTTCTTTCTATCTTTTCCTTGGCGAAAAATGTCCGATCTACTTCAGCATCAAAATTATAAAAAATTGTCAAGAATTATCAATAAGAAAATACCTTTACCATAATGCTGAATTAACTTTTATGCCAAGCGTGTTTCATCCGCCATACTAAAAAAAAAAAAAAAAAAAAAAAAAAAAAAAAAATCTGAAGTTGAGGTATATAAAAAAAATGCTGTGAAATAAAATTCAGAAGAAATATGTTAGATTTTTAATATTACTATTTTATTTTAAAATTATAATGTGTCATTTTCTCATCGACCAATTTAACATTTAGTAATTTCTTATTTTTCGCATGAAAGCATATTTCATTTTATGCTGAAAACAATAAATAAATATATCTCGTAAACTTTTTTTGGCAACAATTAAAAATTTAAATGGCTTATATTAAGTCAATATAAGTCAATAAGTTTATTATTTTCATATTTTAATTAATTTTAAAGATTTTTTCAATTTTTTTTTCCTAAACCATCTTTGACCTATAAGGAAAAAAACAAAAAAAGAATGATCGAAATCGGTCAAGCCGTTTAAGATTTTATAAATAACATACAGACAAACCTTCGTTTATATATATATAGATATGTGTATCAGCCTTCTGTTACTGAAAAATTTTTAGGTGCCTACTTTGTTAGGTCAATTTTATGTCTTCTGATCACATATATCTCCCAAAAGTGCATGTGGCTGTTTCACACTAGATTTTTTATTTACTTAAAAGTGTTTTTAAAGATATGTACAGTAAAATTTATGCATATCACATCACCCTAGTAGCTAATTAAGATTTAGTGAGATGGTATTTGAGTGTACTACTAGTATATAGAGGTCAAAAAAGATATTAGAAAACTTAAAAAGTCTATCTCTCTCTCTCTCTCTCTCTCATATATATATATATATATATATATATATATATATATATATTGTGTTCTTCATACTTTTTCTAAGACTGGTAGTTAGATTGCATTGCTCGGCATGAAAATTGCCTCTGACACCATTTCAGCATGTTCTTATGTAAAATGGCCTCCTGAATCCGAATTTGACGCTCATTTTGTCCTATCACCCACCGTTTTTTAGGAACGACACCCTACTTTAATCATTTTTCGGTGATTTTATGGCTATAATTTTGATTTTTAGGAGGGGGGGGGATTATTTTAACCGTTAAATAACTTCTCAGGGGCTACAGAGTTGAAAAAAACATGAAACATGGGCATTTGAAAAATGGAAAAGTTTTGGGAGGATTTGCCACTGAAATAATGCATTAGATAGCTTATAATTTTTAATCTGTTGCTAATGTTATTTTTTAAACTTTATATATTTTTTTGTTTATAGGTGTTAAATTAAGTATTTTTCATTCTTCAAATCAAATTCATGGTCATATAATTATCGAACAGGGAAAGAAATTGAGGGAGGGTGTGTGTATCTAGAAAATGGTGGGTGACTGAGTAAAATGGGAGTCATATGTGGATTCAGGAGGTCATATTTGGATTAATTTGGATTTACATAAGAATCAGCAAAAATGGTATCAAATCTCGAGTTTTTTTTTTTTTTTTTTTTTTTTTTCAGAGCAGTGTTATTAAGGTAATATAGGAATATTAACTCTTATATTACCTTAAAACTATTCATATATTACCTTAAAACTATTCCTATATTACCTCCTATATAACACAGGTGAAGGTCGTGAAAGATGCCAAACAAAAAGAATTGGAGCACTCTGTAAAATCCTTTCTAGAACAAAAGCGGTTGAATGTAGCATCTAGTACCATGTAGTGAGAATAAAGTGAGGTACATTCGTACTGTAATTGTGAACAGAGCTCGCGAAATACGGCCGCATGGTCACCACTGGCGATCAATATATTTCAACTAGCGACTATGTTTTTAACTTTTACGGAAAACCCTTTTTTTATTGATTTACACCGTTTCCGTTCCTAGTGCTGAAAACTTTTTCTGGTGTAATGATATATCATCGCCAATGATATATCAATGGCGATGATTAAACGGTTTAGAGACAATAATAAAACTTATTCGATGATGATAGATTTAAACAGGTGTTTCCTGGCTTATCATCCAGTCGTAATAAATTTTTGGGTTTTACGATAAAATTTTAATTCCTATAATCAAGTAAATTACAAAATCGAAAAAAAAAAAAAAAAAAAAAAAAAAGAGAGAGAGAGAGAGAGAGAGAGAGAGAAAGTGGGAAGGAGAATATCTTTAACTGGTTAACAGAAATGTTTCTTGGCGACCAGTTTTTTTTTTTTTTTTTTTTTTTTTTTCAAATACCTGGAGCCCTGCTTATGAATATATTTGGTATTTCTTTCATAAAATCTATTTTGTACGCTTTTTAAACTAATATAGTACTTAAAAGTACCGTCAGTTGATAGAGAGTTAAACGTTCGTTAATTGTATTACGATAACAAAATTAATTGAGTTATTATAAAATATTTTAAGCTTATTTTAATATTACATACTAAGATAATTGTTTTTGCTTGTTTCTAATCCATTAATCGATTATTATCTCCACAGATGTTACTGCAAAATGGAAAGCAGATTTTACTTTAAGAATATGATGGTACCTTGTTTTAATTGCTAATGAAAATGAAAATGGCTTTTCACACAATATATTGTTGTATATTGAATACGATTTTCCATTGCTCTTATGTTATGAATCAGTTTTAAGTAACATTCTTACTGAAACCAAACAAACTTAAATTAAAGAGCGTGGTTGAAAACATAAGTTAGAGTGCAAATTTTGTGCAACAATCCCCCATTGGACTAGAAGTTTTAGCTGCTTCTATATTAAAAAAAAAAAAAAAAAAAGAAACAGACTTGGAGAGCAAGAAAACTTGGTACAGTGCCATAGTATTTGGTTTGCGTAAAGAAGGTCATCAGTTTGATTCCCGTCTCGATCAAGTTCTGAGGGTTTTTTTTTTTTTTTTTTTTTTTTTCTTTTATTACGGAAATTTTTTTTTAATTAAAATAAAGGAATAATTTAAGGGTATATAATTTTAAACTACCTTTAGATAAAATTTGATTTTTTTTTATTAAAGTAAATGAGTATTTTAAGAGGAAATAATATTATATTACATTTAGATGAAATTTCGTTAATAATTTGTGCTAGTGATTTACTTAAATTTAATTAATATTTTGTATCGATACCACGAATATCAAGTGTTTATAATATGTTCAAAAATGTGTTATTCATTATTCATACAATTTTTAGCATTAAAAATCCTGAATAAATAACAACCGTTGCTTAACCACTTGACTTTGAATTTAAGTTTTATTTCAAATATTTTATTGAACAACTGTCAAATTCCGTATTCTTGGAGGAACTGACAATGAGGTTGAGCAAAAGGACGAATTTTCTCAAAATGAATTTTCTAATTTCTAATCTGTTTATATCTCAAAATTTTCAAAAATCTAGGTAAATTTTACAAATCTAGACATTTAGACGAAAAGCAAAATAGCTTCCAAAAAGTTCGTGATGAAAATATTTGATCGTGAACAAGATTGTAATGCAATTAATTGTGATAAGTTTTGTTTTATATCTTGTGCTTCTTGGGAGAAATGCTTATACTTTCATTAATTTTCTACTTCTTTTAATCATATTCATTATAAATTAGAAACTAATTTAGGAAATTTAAACATGATTTTTCTACTTTATAATTAAATAAAAATATTTTTTTAACTCTTGGTTAATATTTTATTAATTGTTAAGTTCTCTAAAATAAAAAAATAATTTTAATTTAATAAATATTTCTTCTAAAACTAATAATTTACTTTAATTAAAAATATTTAAAAAAATATATATATTTCGCTTAAAAAATATATTTTAAGGACCATGTGGTGCTCGAACTGAAGACTTTGGTACTCAAACTAAGCCTGCTGACACTGTGCCACATTTACTTAATACCCGTGTCTTTTTTTTTTTTTTTTTTTTTTTTTGACAGAAGCAGTTTAAACTTCTGGGGACGTATCTTGCTCTATGGATGGTTGTTGCACAAAATTTGATCGCTACCCAATGTTTTCGACCATGTTCTTTAATCTAAGTTTGGTTTGGTCTTAATAGGAGTTCTACTAGTTCGTACTTCCCTTGTCAGTAAACAGTATTCCTTTTTTAAAGAAAAAAATAAAAATAAAAGAAATAAACGAGACCTTGATACGAACTTTAATCTAAATTTAAAACTGGGACGAATTATACAACCACTTGTAATTTAATCTATTTTCTATTAATAATTATGAATATATTATATGTGATTTTGTAAAAATCTATTTTATCAATATTTTTATGGGTGATATAATAAATGAAATTCATTGTGTGAGTAAAAGATAATCGGAAATTCAAAATTGAAAAGTTACTTAAACAAGCTGCGTAATTTCCAATGAATCTTAAAAAAAAAAAAAGAATAAAAAAAAAATGAAAATCCAATATTTTTTTTTTTTTTTTTTTTTTTTTTTTTTGACTTTTAGTAGACAATGGACCACCGGTTGGTGATCTTTCTCTATATTATTTAAAAATAAATAATATTGTCAAATATGCACCATTTTGAGAAACATTTTTTCTATATGAGTGTATGTTGCCTAGTAACCATGACGCCATTTTCCACATGAGGAACCTTTTCCTTAAATACGAAAAAAAAAAAAAAAAAAAAAAATCAAATATTAAAATTTAACCAGTTTTGGTTTACTATATGCATGTATACTAGCGTTCAGAAGTAAAACAATAACCTGTTTCTCATTTTGTTTATTACACATAACTCTTAAACAAATATACATAACATTTAGATGACACGTTCGTTATCAAATCATTGATCGAATTTTTTGTAACTTGAACTTAACGATATTTCTAAATGATATTAATTCCATTTTTCTAAAAATTAACCTTGGAATAAAATGAAAAACCTAAACAATTTTAGAAAAAAAAAAAAAAAAAAAGCTTTAATAATACATGGATGGTAGAATAAAATTATTGCTAACTGCGTTTGTCTTCAATGAAGGACTTTATAATATATATATATATATATATATATATATATAATAGTTTATAAACTATTAACAGATCACCAGAATAATTAAAATATCAATAAATAACTTCAAAATGAACATCTCTTCCGATTTTGAGGCAGAGATATTTTGTAAAAAGTTATTCATACATTAAAAAAAAGTAAAATAAATAAAGAAATATATAATAATAATAATAATAATAATAAGGAAAAAAAAAAAAAAAACGTTTTAATTCAACATTTGAAGCATACATATCGACTATCGCGAAGATATGTATGACCCAGTGCAAACCATTTTTAGGAAATTTGTAATACTACATTAGACACAGCATATTACAATCAGAATGACAAAATAATAATAAATTATGAAATATGAGCATTTATACAATAATTTTAACTATGCATGTGCTAGCCTTTAAAAAACATAACCCCAACCACAAAAAATAATAATAATAATAATAATAATAATAATAATAATAATAATAATAACAAGAATTGTTAAGGAAATTTTGAATGCATCCTTAAAACGATTTCTTATTTAGTTTTATTTTCTAAAATCAAAGCTTATTTTTGAGAAATTTGAGCAAAATACCAGTTTAAAAATAATTTGTTATGTTAAAATTACATAAAATTTCATTAAAGATTGATAGCGGACATGCCATACAGATATTATTTTTATACGTTTTGTTTTAAAATTAAACACACACACATTAAAAAAAAAAGAAAGAAAGAAAATTCAGCTTTTTGATCTAATTTTAAATACTAGTATATATATATATATATATATATATATATATACTATATAAATAATAGATAACGTAATAAAATTTAATCTTAAAATTTAGCAATTAATAGAACTAAAACAATAACAGCACACAAAAATATAGAACTGAATCTAACATAGAGGAAAGACTGACACAAAAAACTGCGATATAGATTAAGAACCAATGATTTACAATAATAACTAAAAATACATACGCCGACCTGAATGATAATAAAAAGGACCATTAAACTAATGACAAAGAAAACAAATAATTAGCCACAGAATTAATTGGATATAAATGCTTATAAATAGAAGTATACTCCTCAAGGGGCGAGTACTTCATAAAGCTGTGAAAGCTGCATCGATTTCGTAAAACGATATTGCTTATCATAGCAATTTATATCATTTCACGCCCCGATCGAAGCAGCAGAACCATATAGAATGAGAAATATGTGAAATATTAAATTAAAACAAAGATTAAATAAAATCCTCAAGGAAACCAGAAAGAAAACACGAAAGAATCATTGCAACCACATGTCAAACATTTAACACAAACTGGAGAAAAGAATGATGCCAAAACAGAAATTGAAATCAAAAATAAATGCTCTACAGAAATCGATTAATCGAATGGACTTCAGAACATTTTCATTAAAGATAAAATACACACAGTAAACATTAAATGATAATGTTAAATTGTATTTTAAAGTTAATTAAATTTTAAACTAGTAGAGTTAAATTAAATAGTACCTAAAACATTAATAATTATATCGTTTAAGTAAAGGACTAAAGAATGAATGCATATGATATCAGTGAATAAGCGCCATCTTTCGGTAGCTATATAAACAATAATTCAGTAAAATTATCTCAGAAGAAAAAGCCAATGCAATAAGGAGTGTAATTAAGAAGTATTGACTGCAAGATTAAGAGAATTTTTAGCATCTATCAAATAATAAGAGTTATGAATATTGGAACATGTTAAAGTTAATCCTAAATTAATTAGGCTAAGAATTGAAATTATTATGAATAACCCAAAATTAAGTGAACTTGAAGTCAAAGTATTAAGAAGAATTAAAAACAGAGTATTAAGAAGAATTAAATGTTAAGTTGTAAGAAGACTCAATCACAAGCAATAATGCCAAAGACCACACATATAAGGATAAGCATTTTTAGGCAGTCATCAATAATTAAAATTATAATTTAAAGATGATTTTTTATTATTATTATTATTAAAATGGATTGATTGCTCAAACTTAACAAGGGAAGCCTCTATTAGCCAGATGCACACAATTAAATTTAATGATAAAAGAGTGCAAGTTTCATAGTATCAACCAGAAAAAATAAGAATGTAACTTGCAGTAATCCTCCCCATCTATTTTTTTTTAAATAATTTTATTCAACATCAAACCCTCCCAACCAACCAGCCAAACAACACCACCCATCCTCCTTAATCAAACATTTGCCCACGCATCCACCGATTTTTTTTTCTTTTATAAATTAAACCATAGTTTTTTTTGTGTGTGTGTGTGTTAGACAGAGACCCCTAATCATAAACAACCACATACACTGTCGTTCAAAATGTTATACATATGTATATAACTATTACTTTTTCAAAAACAATAAAAATACTAAATTTTTAATTTCACTATACTTGGTACATGTGTAATTAGTTTAGCGAAAACATTTGTTCTTGAGAAAAAAAAAAAAAAAAAAAAAAAAAAAAGGTCTCATTTTCAAAACTCAATTTCATTAAATTATTTTAGAATAATAATCCCTTAAATTTTAATTTGTTTCATTTGATTGCTAAAAGAATTTATGTTTTCTGATATTTCAAGGAAAGAAAATGAAAAACGAGTATTTTGTTTTTCAGATATTATTAGTATCAATTGCGTTACATATCTATATGAAATAAAATAAAAATAAAAATAAAATCAGAGAATGATTTGCTTAATAATCAATAAAATTTAACAAGAATTGTTAAGGAAATTTTGAGAAGCATATTTATTATATTTTTGAAAATACACAAGTGGACTTTTAAATTTACATGGTTTGAATATAAAATGATAATTGAAAATATGAGTTTTTCTTTACTAGTACAACTTAATTTATAAAATTTTCGAAATTTTGTATAGAAAACTTTTTGAAATCTTTAATAAGGCTTGAAACTTTTCGAAAAGAGAAAAAAGGAAATGGAAGTTGCACTTGTTTTTAAAATTAGAATACAGAATTAAAATTAGAATGCAGAAAAATAAATAAATAAATAAATAAACCTGTTTAACCTGTTAAACCTGTTTTTAAACCTGCAAAGTTAATGTTTTGACTGAATTTAACTCATAAGAATAATACATTTTATAATAACATACTACTCTGTTTTAATTTCCATATATATACTATATAAATATATATATATATATATATATATGTGTGTGTGTGTGTGTGTGTGTTTGTGTATTTTTATGTTTTGTATTATTCATTAAAGATTTCACATGTTTTATTCATTTACAAAAATAATTTGAAAATGTTTAAATATTTATTTAAAAATTATACAGGCACATTTCTATTAAAAAATTTTTGTTTCATTATTAAAAAACAATTTAAAATGATTTGAAAATATAGAATACTACAAAACGTCTACCGCTTCGCTCTTCACTATGTTTAAATGAATCACTTATAATATGAATATAGGATTCCTTTGTGTTTAAATGAATCACTTATAATATGAATATAGGATTCCTTTGGAGACTTTTAATATTTTTTGCCATTTTGGCAATGAATCAATAGGTAAAACTTGTTTATTTAAATACGCGCTTTACGTTCCGTTTACAGCTTTCTATCGCGGTACTTGGCCATGGTTCTGATTTGCTAAAAACAGTCACAAATCGAAATATATTTATCTGAACTTTTAAATAATTCAATTAAGAAAAACAATATTTGAAAAAAATGACCAGTGATGTAAGCAAAGTCTACTAGTTAACATTTTTTTTTTTTTTTTTTATCCCGTGCAATTTTAGCTTTTCGTAAAGATTTATTTCAATTTTTCTTTAGTTTTATTTTACGTGTTAAATATAATTCTTTTTATATCAATAAATAAATAAATAAATGACCGTATAAATATATTTTTATAATTGGCAAGAATTTTATATTAAACATTAAAGAATTCTCAGGCTATAATTAATGTTTTAGCTAACATCTTTTTAACTAACTGGAATAATTTAATTTATATGGTCAATTTGGATTTCTTGGATTATTTTCCATCTTTCGATATAGTAAATGATAATTACACGCCAATATTTACGATTTAGGGACATGAATACTTGATGCCTATACCAAATGTATTTTTTAAATGTAGATGGCGCCAGGAATAAAATTTTTAAGAGGCTGCTAACTTCCATTCTATTTGTGATATCGAACATTTCAAAATTTTTAAACCTCCATAGGAATACGAAGGTCAATCTGGAGGAAAAAAAAACGCACATAAGGTTGCACATAAGGTTGCACATAAAAACGCACATCAGTAGTTTTTGAGTCTATTGAGGACACACGTACTAACATTTCTTTATATATAAATAAAAAAAAAATTCTTATAAAAGAAAATTAGTGTATACTTATAAAATTAATTTTATACATAGGTAATTGTAATCTACATGAAGTGTCCAAGACTAAATACAAAACTGGTGTACAAACGATAAATAGACAATAAGACTTTTTCACACACCATAAATTTTAAGTCAGCACAACCGGTTTCGGAAGGACGTAGCCTTCACACGTGCTACTGGCTTGGAGGCAAAAGCAAGACTGAAAGCGCCTGGCTTTCAGTCTTGCTTTTGTAACGGCTAGGCCACATGCAAATGAGCTATTACCAAAAATGAAACATAACTGTCTTCTGATAGCAGGGTGTATGCCACAGAACATCAAGCGCAATTTTCGAAACCAAAAAATAATTAGATAATGTTATCAAGAGCATTTCCATTTCGGTTGTTAACATACACGAAGGGATTTGTCCCTATTGCTTACACTTGCCTTTTCGTTCGGAGCATTTGGTGTGGAATGGGAATATTGAACGACTACTGCAATAGATTGCATGGGAGCTTCAAAATGCTTTATAATATCTGCAGTTAAACAACGTCAGTTATTGAATCGTGCCACATTTGTAGACGGTATAAGATATTAGACTGGAATCTTATCTTTGGTAGTGTTAAATGCATATTCTCAATTAGCTTGGAGCATGGACTATATGCAGTTTTGTAGGTAGTGAAACTATATTTTACTATAAATTTCTAGATCTCTTTTTTGCATACAGAAGAAATGATTTTGTTCTTGTTTTTGAAAGATTGATACCATAAAACTAATAATTTCAATTAATAATTGTAGAATAACATAACATAAAGATGTACGAATCACGAATTTTCCTTGAGGGCTTTTTTAACAAAGTGCAGCATTCTCCCTTGAACAAGAAGCAATTACTCCCGATTACATGATCTTGTTGTGATGTTTTGTGACTCTATCTTAACTGTTTTTGCTATGTATCTATACTGACTCTGAAGAGTGCTAATGTTTAGACGAAACGTTTCTATGTTTTTAATTAAAATGAGTTTTTTTTTTTTTTTAAATCTCCTTTTAAAAGTTACTTTGGTTTTATACAGTAATGAGATATATTGATTATCTTGAATTTTATTGAAATAATAAACATAGTTTAATTATATTCTGAGAATATTTAGAGGAAAATGAAACAAATGCATTGTTTTGTTTGTTACATATATATCATATAAATCATCAGTGTGATAAATCAATGCAATTTAAACTTTTCATTTTACTGGCTTATTTGTACAAATTGTACAAACTTTGACTTAAAACTTATTTTTTTTTTTTTTTTTTCAAAGAATTTAAAGATGGTATTCGTTTAAATGCGTTTTGTTTTGCTTGAATTAAAGAAGCAATTTAAGTGTTTCCCTTTAAAGGAAAAGAAATTTAAACGCAAATAACAAGCTTTGTCAAAACAGTCGATTTAGAATGTTTTAAAAAGTAATCTGCTGTTTAATTTATACTAGAGTGTTTAAAATTTAACAAATCTCATTTCAAATAAATTTAAAAGGTTTTATATTCAAAAGAAATCTTTAGAAAAGGAAATTATCTAATACAATATGAGAAACTTTCCTTGTCATTCTATACAATGTAGATGATATATCAAAGTCCATTTTAAATAAGTTTTTAGTTTATTCTACTTGTTATATTTAAATTAATTCATGCATAATTTCATAGCAAACTGAGATAATTCAGTTAAAAATAGCATGTGGTAAAAAAGATAGGTTCTCTAGTTTTATACATGATATGGGAAAAATAATATTTAGTTCTATTTTCTTAAATAAAAAAATAAGCTCTTTTTAATGATAATCAGAAACCTATTAAATTATAGACAAGAAGAGAAGAGGGATTTTGTAGGCTAGGAAGTCGTTTTAATCCTGGCCGTTATATTTAACGCCCCAGCCCACCCGTTCCCGCTGTTCAATGTCTTTTTCTAGTCAATTTTGTCCTTTTATTACTTCCGGTGCAAGCCGTTTTTTTTTTTTTTTTTTTTTTTTTTTTTAAACACACTTGACATTGTGAGTTTTTTTTGGTTTTCTTCCCATGCTATTCCTATGGGGTTTTCAGCTCCCCCCCCCCTCTTTTTCTGCATTCTAAAGTGGCGGTGGTAAAACAAATTGTATGAAATCAAACTAAATTGCGCCTAAGAGTATAAAATAATTTCCTTCGCCAAACAACCTATAACACTACAAGTAATCATAACTTATAACACAGGTTTACAAAAATGTTATTGGAAAAATTTGATTTGATAATTTTAGTTGATACATTTGTTTTTTGGTGTGCTAAAAACGAAAATGAAGTCAGTTTTTCTGTTTCATGTCAGGGATGGAATACGAGCGCAGAATTCATACCACTGTCAATGTAAGAACATTTTCTACTTCTTAAATCAACGATATTATAAGTAGAGAAATTTCTTAAACAGATTCCGGTATGAATTTTGCGTCCGTGTTCCATCCCTGTTATGTACAAAATTTCGTCAATACAGGGTGTTGTGTTGGTTCACCGACACAATTTCCTAATTTTTGTTAGTTTCTAGTATGTTTCCATGGTTAATTATAATTAATCATGGAAAAACACTACAAACGTTACCTAATAATTATACTGGTAGAAGAATTACGGAAGAAACTGCGTCGGTAGATATCTCTATTGGCAAAAATCCATACGTGATTGAGAAAAACTGATTTCAGTTTCGGGTTCAACATACCAAAAAAAAAAAAAAAAACAGCCAAAATCATCAAATTAAAATTTTGGATGTCGACCTGTGTTATCTAGTATATTTTTTGAAAAAAATAAAAATAAAAAAAAGAATGAATAAAAAAAGATAAGAAAAAAGAAAAGAAAATGTTTATATAAAGATACTATTTGAAAGGAATAAAAACTTTCACCAATTAAAAAAAAAAAAAAAAAAACTTGTAATGTTTCTAAAAACTATCAGAAAATTTTCTTTCATTTAACTACATGAAAAAAGATCATTGTTTTAAACAATTTGAAATTTGCATTAGGATTTTCAAATCTGAAATGCATATAACAAGCATTCAGGAAACAGTTTTTATTGATTACTTAAAAAGCGATCTAAAAAGGAAGTATTATAACGCAATTTTAAATCAAGTGAAGAATATTTCAGAATAAATATATTTTTTAATGAGCTGGTTTATGAAAAATTAAAAATAATGTATTCGTAACCTTTTCGCATAACTATTATAATATGCCAATCTACGAGTACAAATAAATGAACTTGTTTCTGAAACATGTTTGATTTTTTTTTTTTTATTATTATTATTATCATTTTAATATATAGAAAGTATTAATTTTGTCTTTTAATATCTATAAGGTAAATAAAAAAAAATACTAATAATTAAAGTAAAAAATAAATTTAGAGAACTAAATTAATATTTATGTAAATAACGAAACTTTTTTTAAAATCATGATAGAATAAGGGAATACACTTCATATCTCATTAATATGGATAAAATGAAAATTATATGATATTCTATTGTAAATAACAAAAAAAAAAAAAAATAATAATAATAAAAAAAAAATAATAATGACATTACCAAAAATATAAAATTTTAATTTAGAACAATTAAAACTTTATCAGAGCTTAATTAGTAATAGTGAAATTGAAGTAAGTTTTGGGGTTTTATTGCAGGAGAAAGTAAATGTAAATTTAATTTTTTTCCGTTATATTTTATGAGATTGTCTTTTAAATAAATAAATAAAATAACAAATTCTGAACGAATATAGCACTAACTTGTAAAACATTTTGTCATAATTAACAGCTATATCCATTTTTAGAAAAAAATTCTTTACTGTTTAAATATTCAGAAAGACAAATATAGCACTAGGATATTTTCAATAGGAAATATCCTAGTTATTCTATGAGAACACTGAGTCTAAAATTCCTCGTTCATAGCGTTTAACATAATATATATATATATATATATATATATATATATATATAACAGTATATTCCCTTTCATTTACAGGGTCCCACAAAGTAGTACTAATATATTGAATCTGAGACTAAATAAAGTCTTTGCAAATTTTTCACTATAATGTTTTGACAATAATTTTTAATTTATCTATAATAGAAATACCAGGCTTTCATTAAGAAATTATTTTTATGGATATTTAATGGTATCAGAGAAAGGAATTTACACATCGCTAGCTAGATATCAATTATTTATTAAAATAAGTATCTCTTTATTTTCGTCAGGAATCTTTGTTTAATATAAGAATAAAGTAAGTGTTAAAAAAAAATAATGGTTAGAGAGTGCCCTGTCTTAAACTCTGCATTCAATAACAGCGTAATGTTATATGTATAGGTAGGTGCATTTCAGATTGTGTTATTATTATTATTATTATTATTTATTTATTTATTTATTTATTTTTGTGATAAATTTAAGTACAGTATTTAATTTAATTAGACAAAATATTCAGGATTACAAAGATAATAGTTGAATACCTTGCAATGAGTAGTATGAATAGAAGTTCCTTAGATTTTTATTTATTTATTTTTATTTTATTATTATTATTATTATTATTATTTATAACATATTTAAATATTTATAAATAAATCTATAGTGTTTAAACAGAAAAAATATCACACAAAAATGTATGTGAGGCAAAAATCGTTGTCCCACAGAAATGTATGTCACACAGAAATTCATATCACACGAAAGTATATTAACAATAAAACTATTGCGAAAATTGTTTTAAACTTTTTTAATATACGTCGGATAAAAAGATAGAAAAAAAGATAGAAGATTAAAAAGATATATTAATAAAATCTTTTTGTAAAAAAATAGAACCAACTCCAAAAAGCAATTACTATTCAAACAAATAAAAAAAATTGTATAAAGTCAAACTAAATTGCGCCTAAAAGTATAAAATAATTTCCTTCGCCAAACAACCTATAACACTACAATTAATCATAAATTTTAAAGTCGGCGCAAAATTAAATATAATTTAATTAAATTTTGAAGGTTTGTTTTTAGATCGGTAGCAACAAATGCTGTTGTCTCGAATGATCCATTTTCATGTTTCTTTTATTATTTTATCACTGTATACAATTGGTCCATTGGTAGCATCTACACAGAACAGTGAACATTCTTCACAATGCGGTATTTATGTTTCTACGAAGTTAGAGTTTCCTTTGCAAATTTGGTATAACTTTGATAACTATCATCCTTGGTGGCTTTTGGATTTGGCGTTCAAAACGTATTGCAAAAATATACACGCAAGATGTATATTTTCATATTATATTTTGTACGAAGTATTGTTTCACATTCTTGATTACTCTCTTAATATACCTTATCAAATTAATAATGATATCCCAAAGAAATTAAATGTGTTTGCCAGATAATATTTCGATTTTTCTTTCACCAAAGATGTCAGATACCAGCATCTTCACCAACTTTTGCTGCTTACGAAATCTTATTTGTTTTCTTGAATCAAAGCAGTTTTCGGTTGCGTTTTGCAGGTGACAATGTGAGATATGTATTTTGAATAGGATTTAATTTTTGTATTGAAAAAAGGTATCAATTTTTATTTAATTTTGCGCCGACTTCAAAAATTATGATTAATTGTAGAGTTATAGGTTGTTTGTCTAAGGAAATTATTTTATACTTTTAGGCGCAATTTAGTTTGATTTCATACAATTTTTTTTTGTTGTTGTTGTTTGTTTGAATAGTAGTTGCTTTTTGGAGTCGGTTCTATTTTTTACAAAAAGATTTTATTTTTCTCTTTTCAGTGAAAACTTATTCTTATAGCAGAACATCAAAAGACGTTCGACGGAAGTTTCAAAAATCACAATTTCCAAGAAAAGTGGCATAAGTCAAAAAATGGTTTATGTTACTCAAAACTACATGAAATGCACCCAATGTGAACAAAAAAGTTACATCTCGATCTAGAAAGTTATCCACTCGAGAACAGTTGTGCCAGTTTTATTCTAGTCAAGTTATTTTTAAACTGATTTTTCTCAAATGCTGCATTTTTAAGTTGTGTCACTTTTCTTGCCTTTATCGGTTATGAGCAAAAAACTATCTATTGAAGGAACATACCTTAAGTTAAAAAGTCTATGGAAATGTAACGAACGGATAAGCTGTATTCGTAAACAGAAATTATGTTAGGCATATATATTGAACTTTACAGTGAATACTTGTCACTCGCTGCGCTGAAAATTGCGCAGCGTAAAGTTCAAACAAGCAGCAAAATATCCATTGCAGCTGACAGACAGAAGTTTCAACATCGATACTTACATACTGTTTTTACCAGTGTAGCTCCATGCGTTCAGCAGTAAGAGTGAGAACAGACTTTTGTGAGTATCCTGTAATTTGTTTATACCTTAATTAAATGATAATGAAGCCTATTTCAGGCCAAGATCATTATGACAACAAAAAAAGTATTAAAATTAAATCCTCTCTTAAGAAGTAATAAGCTAACAAATTTCAACAGCAACAGCAACAACAACAATGAGACACATGGTTTGTATTGAGAACCTCTTCCTTTATGAAGTCGGTTTAAAACGTCTATGCGTTAATCGATGTGACCGCTTAGAATAATCATACTCTGAATTTTTCATAGCATAAATGTCACCGGCTACGCTACAACATATGCAAAGTCGTTCAAGTGTCCACAAAACAGGAGATTGTGAACAAAAAAATGTACGTTTTAAGCGTTCTGTTTTTAGCATTAATGTCTAGACTATCTTTTCGTACTAAATCGATGATGCTCTGCAATATTATAATTCACTTTTTTCCCCTGTCTTGAACTGTTTCCGAGATAGGAACGCTAACTCCACTGTTTCCCAACCAGTTGGCGCTGTAGGTGGTTGAATCACGCAGCACATATCCACTTTACTATACCTACATACCACTTTTATGACTACAGCTGCAGCTGTTCAGCAGTTAAAAGAGTCGGGACTGACTTTTTTGGGCACACTGTATTTTATTTTGATCGTAAAAAGATTGCAATGGGACCTATTTCAGACCAAGACCTTTGCAATAAAACAAAAAGTACCAAAATTGGATTATCTGTTCAGAAGTTATGAGCTAACAAACAAAAATAAAAACAAAAAAACATAGGGTTTTAATTGAGAACCTCCTCCTTTTTTAAGTCAGTTAATTAGAGCATACCTTACGAAGTTATAAGCTTACAAATACCAGCAACAAGACATAGCTCGAATTAAGAAAACCTTATTTTCTGAAGTTGGTTGAAAACGACTTTGTGCTAATCGATGTGACCGCTTACATTAACAATACTTTGAACCACAGAGTATACGTGTTATCCGCTACGCTGCAAAGTGTTCAACGTAGTTCAAGTGTGCACAGTGCAAGAAATTGCGAAGAAACAACTGCACGTTTTAAGCGTTCTATTTTTAACAATAATGCCTAAAATCTGTCTTTTCGTAGTAAATCGATGATTCTCTACTACTTCGTAATTAACTTTTCTCCCATCTTGTACCGTTTTTGAGATTCCGATTTTTGAGATTTCTGATTCCGCTGTTTTTCACCAGATGGCGTTTCATTTTCTTTAGATTGTAAAGATATTACAATGGGACCTACTTCAGAACAAGATCTTTACAACAAAACAAAAAATATCAAGTAACCGTATTTTCAACTATAAAACGTATGTCTCACTAGCTACGGTACAATGCGTGCGGTGTAGCTCAAGTGTGCATAGTGTAAGAAATTGCGAACAAACAAATGCATGTTTTTAGCATTGTAGTTTTAGCATCAATGTCTAAACTATCTTTTCGTACTAAATCGATGATGCCCTGCAATTTGATAATTAACTTTTCCCCCCTGTCTTGAGCCATTTCCGAGATAGGAACGCTAGCATGAATGTCTAAACAATCTGTTTGTACTAAATCGATGATACTTTTCAATTTTTAATTCATGTTTTTCTCTAGAAGAGTTTTCGAGATATTAACACTAACTCCGCTATTTCCCACCAGGTGGTGCTGCAAGCTGTTTAACCTTGTACTGCATGGCCACTTTGCTATACTTACATATCATTTTTAAAACTATAGCTGCAGCCGTTTAGCAGTTAAAAGAGTTGGGACTGATTTTTTTGGGCATCCTGTATTTCCTTTAGATTGTAAAGATATTACAATGGGACCTATTTCAGATCAAGACCTTTTCAACAAAACAAAAAGTGTCAAAATCGGAGCACCCGTTCAGAAGTTATGAGCTAACAAACATAAAAAAAAAAAACATACGGTTTGAATTGAGAACCTTCCTTCTTTTTTTGAAGTCGGTTAAAAAGATAGAAGAATATTTTAGCTGAATAGCTTTGTTTTGTTTCTTATGCATGCAACATTATTATATTGGATTTACTTTTATAAAAGACAATAAGAGCTTTCTAGATAATGAAGAAGAATTTCTTGATATTCTAAAATCTGTTAAATCAAGATTTGATTAATTAATTTAATTTTTTTTTTTTTTTTTTTTTAATGCATGTTGTGAAAATATTAGTATATAATAATTAATTAGAAGTTGACCGAAAGGGGAAAAAAAGAAAATAAAACAAAAGAAAAGTATTGGAGAATTTTCTGATAAAGGTTCTTTATCTGTGAAATAAAACAAAATAATTCCTTTTATAAATCAGCATAAATTAAAAAGAAAAAAAGAGAAAAAGAATGGAAAAGAAAAAGGAAAATTAAAATTATCTATTTAAAAAAAAAAATATGAAATTATGGAAAAGCTTAGGGTAAAATATAATGATAAATAGAAATAACTGAATAACTTTGTTTATTACACGTATAACATAACCATAATGGTTTGTGTTTTGATTTGATTTTATTAATTAAACATTAAACATTCTAAAAATACTATATTTTAAATATAACTTTTCACATACAAAATAATATCTATAATTACAATCATATAAGTAGGTTTTGTTAAATAATATTACTTTAGAATTTACATTTTACACTAGCCGCCATCAGGTAACAGATAATTCATGAAACGAAAAAAATGTGATCGTCACAAACTTAAACATGGACTGCGCTGCCGAAAGCATTGGGGGACCAGTATAGGTTCTTCCCAGATCATTAAAGATTTTTTCAAATTATTTTTTATTTTTTCTGACTTGTTAAATATAGTGATTCAATTAAAATGTTAAGAAAGGATGTTTCAGGTTCTGAAACGAGGCGATTATACCATAGGCGCCAATGAACAGAAGTTTAATACGATTAGTTTTCATTTCATTAACGGCTTTATGTCACGGTACTTGGCCATAGTTCTGATTTGCTGAAAATAGCCGCGAATAAAAGAAATGACCGTGCAAAGAATTTTAAAATATTGGAAACAATTTTATATTAAATATTAAAGAATTCTAAAGCTATTATGAGGCCTTTAGCTAATATATTTTTAATTGAAATAATTTAATTTAAATGACCAATTCGGATTCCTTGGATTATTTCACGTCTTTCAGTAAAGTAAATGGCAATTATACGCCTATATTTACGATTCAGGGACACGAATATCAGTGTTAACATTTATAACAAATATGTTTTGTAAATGTAGATGGCGCTATGGATCATTTTTTTTTTTTTTTTTTTTTTTTTTTTTAGAGTTTCTAACTTCCGTTCTATTTGTAAGATCCACGGACGAGCATTTCAAAATCTTTAAACGTCCATAGGAACACGTAGACCAATTTGGAAAAAAAAAAAAAAAAACGCGTAAATCGGTGTACTATTATTTGAGAGCAAAAAAAGGACACATACACATACTGACATGTTTCATATATATACTCGTAGATAGAACAATTCCTTAAGACAGAAAATTAGTGCATACATATAAAATTAATTTTGTTCAGAGCTAATTGAGTCCAGCTTCAAGTGTATTTTTAAACTAAATACAACATAAAATTTTAAAAATTGCTGAAATTGTACTCATTTTTATGTTTTATAGTTGAACTTTGTAAATCTGCAAAATGTCAATTTATTACTTGATCATTAAAGTAATTTGTTACAAAGAATATCACAGAAAATGTTTTTATACATATATATATATATAAATATAAATTTGAATAACTTAGATATTTAAGATGCACTTAAAATGCACCATAAATAAAATTTACGTAAAAAATACTTTGTTAAAAATGTATTTTTTGTATTTGTTATCTAAGTTAACTTGAAATTCTATGTAGTTACTTTTGATTACTGAAAGGAAAGAATTCTGTTTGGGATTTAACTTACAAACAAAACCAAGCGATCCTTCAGAAAGTTTAAATTGTTTATTTTGCACAAGGATGTCTTACAAAATAATACTAATAGTAATACTACTACTAATAATTATTATTATTATAAGTTGTTATTATTATTATTTTTATATAATAATGCTTTTTCTCTGCAAGCATAGTTATGCATTTTTTACAAACGTATAATTTAAAATCTACTGTATTAATCCGTTAAGAGTTCAAGTGTTCTGTAGAAGTCTTGACAATTAAACTGGTCACTTCAGAGTATATAATTCAAATCTAAGTTTACCTCAGACAATTAGGAATGCTGAATTACGTTTCAAATGATAACTTATTAATATAATATTTCGAATTTTATTTAAATTATTAAAAATATTTTTTAATTATTAAAAAGATTAATCACCGTGAAAACTTAGTGAAGCTCATGACGTGCAAATACTTCAAACCGAATGTAAAAAAGGACTAAATAGCAAATTAAAACCGAGAAAAACATTATAAAAATGCTAACGATCATTTGTTGAGCCCATTTGTACCATTTTCAGTAAAAATGTTATTGGTTAAATATAAGAAATAAAATTGCTGTGGAAACGTAACGGCTGGACCACATACAAACGAGCTATTACCAAAAATAACGTATGAATGTCTTGTGGAAAGCAGGATGTTTACCGCAGAACAGTCAAGCACAAGGTTCAGAATTAGAAAATAGTGAGACATTGTTATCAAGGGCATTTCCATTTATGTTGTTAACATGCACGTAAAGGTTTGCCCCTATTACTTACACTTATACTTTTCTTCGGAATGTTTGGTGGGGAACGTATTTATTAAACGATTGCTGGAACATATTGCATGTCATCTTCAATATACTTCATAATATCTGCTATTAATATCTGCAGTTAAACAACGTTAGTTATTGAATCGTTCCACACTTGTAGACGGTATAAAGAATTAGACTGGAATCTTATCTTTGGTAGTGTTAAATGCATATTCTCAATTAACTTGGAGCATGAACAATATGCAGTTTTGGAGGTAGTGAAACTATGTTTAAGATAAATTTCTAGATATATATCTAGATCCAGAAATGATTTCGCTCTTGTTTTTGAAAGATTGATACTATAAAACTAGTAATTTAAACTAATAAACATAGAATAATATAACTTAAAGATGTATGAATCTCGAATTTTCCTTGAAGGTGTTTTTACCAAACTACAGCATCCTCCCTTGAACGAGGCTACAGCAATTTCTCACCAGTACTTGATCTTGTTGTGGTGTTTTATGACTCTTTCTTAACTATTGTGCTATTTATGTATATAGAGTCTGAAGAGAGCTAATGTTTAGCCTAAACGTTTGTCGTGTGTTTTCTGTGTTTTTAATTAAAATCCGTTTTTTTTCTTTTTTCTTTTTTTTTTTTTAATTTTTATCTCCTTTTAAAAGTTACTTTGATTTTATACAGTAATGACTTATATTGATTATCTTCAATTTTATTGAAATAATAAACATAGTTTAATTATACTCTGAGAATATTCAGAGAAAAATGAAACAAATGTATTGTTTTGTTTGTTACATATAAATTATATAATTCGTCAGTGTGATAAATCAATGCAATTTAAAATTTCATTTAAATGGCTTATTTGTACAAATTGTACAAACTTAGACTTAAAACTTTCTTTTTTCAAAGATTCTATACATAGTATTCGTTTAAATGTGTTTTATTTTATTAGAACTAAAGAAATAATTTAAATGTGTCCCTTCGAAAGAAAAGAAATTTAAATGCAAATAACTAGCTTTGTCAAAACATTTGATTTAGAATGTTTTAAAAAGTAATTCACAGTTTAATTTATACTTGAGTGTTTAAGTTTAAGAAAGCTCATTTCAAATAAATTAAAATGTTTTTATATTCAAAGGGAATATTTAAGAAAGATAAATCATCTAATACAACATGGGAAACATTCCTTTTCTACAGAATGCAGATTTTATATCAAAGGCCTTTTTAAATAAGTTTTTAAGTAACTATACTTGCTTCATTTAAAATAATTCATGCATGATTTTATAAACTGAGCTAATTCAATTAAAAATAAATAAATAAACTCTCTAGTTTTATACATAAAGGAATAGAAAGGAATAAAAATAAATAAATATATAAATAAAGATCTTTTTAATGATAATTAGAAGTAATTTAAATTATAGACAGGAAGAAAAAAGGAATAATTGCATAGCTCTACAAAAATAATATTGGAAAAATTTGATTTGAAAATTTTAGCTGATACATATGTTTTTTGGTGTGCTGAAATCGATAATGAAGCCAGTTTTTATGTATAAATGTATAGAATTTTGTCAATGCAGATTGTTGAAGGATATAATTTCTTAATTTTTGTTTGTTTCTAGTATGTTTCCATGATTAGTTTTCATTATTCTTGGAAACCTACTAAAAAAAGCACCATATAATTATAGTGGTGGAAGAGTTATGGATGAAATCGTGTCAGTAGACACCCTTTAACGGTAAAAATTCATAACGTGATTGAAAAATCTGGTTTCAATATCGGTTTTAACACACGCACGTACACATACACATACACACACACAAAAAGGGGAAAAAAAGCCAAAATATCAAATGAAAATTTTACAAAGTAACCTGTGTTATCTAGTACATAAAAAAATAGAAAGAAAAAAAAAATTGTAAAAATATTACTTATAAGAAATACTTTCACCAATTTAAAACGAAAAAAAAAAGTAATTATCGAAAAGTTTTGTTTCATTTAACTGCTTAAGAAAAAATACTGTTTTGAACAATTTTAATTTTCATTAAGAATTTCAAATCTGAAATGCAGGTAACAAGCTTTCGGAATATGTAACTATACATATTGATTACTAAAAAAGGGATTGGACGAAATGAAGAATATCTCAGAAGAAAAAAATGTATTTTTAAATGAGCTTGTTTATGAAAAATTAAAAATAACGTATTCGTAACCTTCTTGAAACTATGATAATATGCTGCTATAAAAATAAATTGGCTTGTTACAAAACATGTTAGATTATTATTATTATTATTATTATTATTATTGTTATTATTATTGTCATTTTAAAATGTAGAGAATATTACTTTCATCTTTTAACATTTATAAGTTATATTTTAGAAAAAAAAAAAAAAATAAATAAAAAATAAATAAATAAAAATAAGCTTAAAGATCTAAAATAATTTTTGAATAAATAATGAAACTTTTCAAAAATCATGATAGACTTGAATAATAACTTGAATCCTAACTTTTTGAATTTACATAATATTTGTTTGGGGTTTTCATATAAGTAGATCCATACTTATGGATATTAAATTATAGAAATGGAACTTTTTAAAAGCTTGCGCATGCATTGTTTGTTAAAATATATTTTGTAATATTGGCCATATTTCGTATGATATTTAACATTTTTACATTCTGATTGCAATATGATGTGTTTAATATAGTATGCAGAGTTTCCTAAAAATGGATTTGTACTTGGTCTACAACTTTATGTGTTGTAATAAAAAAGTGGAAATTTTTTCTGCAACTTTTTTAAGAAAAACATTATGTCTCCATGTAACATTTATTAAAACATTATATCTCTAATACACACTAAAACATTATATCTCCATGAATATATATCCTAGCTTCATAAAAAATTATGCTGATAATTAAAAGAATCCTCAAAATTACATGCTACAGCGCATCGCAATTCAAGCACTATTTTTACAGGGTGATCCAAAACAGTTTGACATATGTTTATTTTTTTTACTGGTCCCCTCTTCCTTCTCCATAAAAAAACATTTTCTGAAGTATATGAGTATATGAACTATTTGAAGTATATGAAGTACATATATATGCACATGAGGTATAATATGCTTTTTATACTGCAAAAGTCTCAAGAAAAATCCTCAAGAATTTTTCTAGATGTTTCACAAAGCGTCTAAATTCGAAACTATCTATAAACACTTATTGGTAGATAGTGAAGGTACATTGGTGCATTTTTGATTGTGTTAATAATATTTTTTTCCTCTGATAATTTTAAATATAGTATTTGATTTATGTTTATTAGACAATATACAGGATTACAAAGATAATAGTTGATAGCTTTCAAAGAGTAGTGTGAATAATAGTTCCCTGGATTCTTATTTTTATTTTTTATTTTTTATTTATTTTTACTTTTTTAATCACAAAGCTAAATGTTTTTATGATTAAATTTGTATTCTTTAAACAGAATAATGTCACACAAAAATTCATATCAAACAGAAATGTATTATCAATGAAACTATTTCGAAAACTATTTTAAACTTTTTAACCTACTTTGGAAATTTCCATATACGACATGTCAACTATCTTCCATTTCATACTTTTATAGTTTGTCTATATTAATATAAGGTAAGAGTGTGAGAACCACACCGCGATCAACTTTTCAAAAATGTAATTAATTAGTTATATATATATATAAACATATATATTAAATATATATATGCATATATATATTTAATTCAGAAAAATTACGTTTAATTTAGAACTAAGCATTCTTAAATATTGTATATGCACATCTCGTTTCTACATATGATAATAAGTAATAATAATAATAATAAATATTTTTCTGCCTGCATAAAGGAATTGATACACAGCTACGAAATTTTATGTGATGAACCCATAGTCGCAAAGTAAACGGAAATTATTTTATTGCAAATATAAATACAAAACAGAAATTACATGAAAGAAACATAACACACACACACACACACACACACACACACACATATATATATATATATATATAATGACATTGTAAAATTAGATTTGAGAATTCGAATTTGAATATGACGTAAGAACATGATTGAAAAAAGAAGAATAAACAATATTCTTCGTTTATTTTTGTCTATTTTTAAATCTCACATTTTCTTAAAAAAAAAAAAAAAAAAATCTCATCTGGGCACCACATGACTTCCTTATACACTTTTAAAAATATACATAATGTTAAAAAGCATTGTCATTGGACCCGAAACAGTTGGCTAAAAATATTTAAAAAAATGAATTATCACCGTGTTCTGAGCTTTTCTGAAAGTTAGTTAAAAACCGATGCAAGATTTGTACTGGTAACGCTGACGAAGGCAGCAGGGACTCGAAAAAATTGGCTAAAAGTATTTTAAAAATGCATTTTCACCGTGTTCTGAACTATTCTGAAAGTTTCAAATGTCTAGCTAGTCGGGAAGTTAGTTAAACAAATTTTCTGTTGAACCATATACACGCTGTCGAAGGCAGCAGTCACATGAAACAATTGGGCAAAAATAAAATAAAAAAATGCATTGTCACCGTGTTCTGAGTTTTTCCAGAAGTTTTAAATGTCTAGCTAGCCGGGAAGTTAGTTAAAAATAGATTGCAAGATTTGTACTGGTAACGCTGCCGAAGACAGCAGGGACCCTAAACAATTGGCTAAAAGTACTTTAAAAATGCATTTTCACCGTGTTCTGATCTAGTCTGAAAGTTTCAAATGTCTAGCTAGTCGAGAAGTTAGTTAAATAAATTTTCTGTTGAATCACATAAACGCTGCTGAAGGCAGCAGATATTAGAAACAGTTGGCTAAAAATATTTTTAAAATGCATTGTCAACGTGTTCAGAACTTTTCTGAAAGTTTCAAATGTCTAGCTAGTCGGGAAGTCAGTTAAATTGCAAGATTTGTCCAAACCGTTTTTGAGTTACTACCGTTTTTTGATACATTTTGGCCATTATGAACCTAATTTTCCTAAATATCTCCAAAACGGAAAATCATACAAAGTCCAAAAAGGGAGGTGCATAACTAGATGTTATAACAAACTTATGTACAAATTCGCAACTTTCTACGTTCAACCGTTTTTGAGTTATGCGACATACTCTCACACACACACTTACACAGACACACATACATACAGACGTCACGAAAAATCGTGTAAAGTCCCTTATATCTCTAAAACGAAAGCTCGTGTTAAGACGAAACTTGCAGGTGTACAACTAGACATCATGACAGTCACACGTATAAATTGGCAACATTCAGCGATGATTCGTTTTCGAGCAATGTGAAATGCAAAATCCATTTCGCAAATCTGGATTACTATACTTCCTTATACTTTGTATAAGGAAGTAAAAAAGATAAAGACAAAAATATGGTGATTTCTTAATACAAACTTTTAAAATTAAATTACATAGAAAATATTCTTTGCCAAAATGAAAGATACGATTCTGTATATCTATATATTTATACTAGCAGAACCGGCCACGCGTTGCTGTGACTAAGTTATACGTTGAATTATACGGCTGTAAACTATTTAGTACAGTCAAATTATTATTTACGAACAAAGACGAAAACGTTGTAGCCGATGTAAAAACCCACAGGGTTGAGATTTGAAACTTAGGTCAAAATTTGGAAGCGATTGATAAAAATTTTCGTAGTGTTGATATTAAGCACAAATTAATTTTATTGTAGGGTCCTATAAATTTTAATGTAGAAGTGATATATATTATTTCTAATGCTACTTTGGATAAAATTGCTAAAATGACTAATATATAAATTAAATTCTATTAAAATTCTATTAAAAGTATAAAAGAAACATACGATTTTAAAATCAATTTTTATGGAGGAGTGAAATATAATATATGCTATAATGGATAATTTTACTATAAAATGACCTCATCATTTTAAATATTTTAAAGAGGGCAACAGCTGTAGTTATAAAAAGGAAAACAATAAGGCTAAACCAGAAAAATAAGTAAATTTGATAAATATTTTAAAACTTTAAAATTGGAAATCTTATGAAATATTGGACATTTAAAGTAAATACATGTATCATTTTAAATAGAAAAAGATTTTGGAAAAGTTTAGTGTATTTTAACGAAGTGATGAGAAGTTTTTGAGTATGTTAAAATTTTAATAGTAAATTCAAGTTAATAAAGATGGGAAACATTGAGGATTAAGATAAGAATAATTATAAGATGAAAAAAAAAAAAAAACTTTTTATATACCATGCTTTTAAATTTTAATATACTAATAATATACTAATTAAAAGGAAAATGATAAATATTCTATCATAGTTTGAAGTCAAATTTGTTTTCAAATGTCTAAATAAAATATCTGATGTAAGATACTAATATTTTGCAGCGGAATAGATTTCATTTCTGTCATCCTTGGCGAAAAAAAAAGAATATCGCTAAATTATCTGGCGAAAATATTTAATTCCTTTCAAAAATCATGGTTATTTTAACAACTTATATTAAAAGAGTAATGAATAATATGAAATAATATTTCGTACAATACATATTACATGTCATACATACGTATAATGAATAATACATATTACATTTCGTACAATGTATACATCTGACATGTATATTTTCGTGTTACGCTTTTGATCGCCAAATAATAATAATAATAATAATAAAAGCCAAGAGCGACAGAGTTTTGAAATTAAAAATTAAAATTTTGTCAATTTGACAGTAAAATAATTCAATCTGACACCCGCGATAACTAATACATATCTATACCCAAATATAAGGATTAAAATCGGGAAATAAATTTCCTCGATTTTTAATAATTTCTTACAAAAAATCCAGTGGGCAATTAACATAGGAAATCTCTTTCTTGGCTGCACAGACGGTCAGTGAGTCACACTTCGCTTGCGTATAGAACTCATAGATATAGTATAGCATATATAGAATAGAGTGATCATTGGGGAGAAAAAAGTTATTCCTTTTCATTTGGGAAAAGACGACGTTTTTACCAAAATATGGCCGTCTTTCCCCGAGTGAATACACACGGGAATACATACTAATATTTTAGCAAATAAAATTTATGAATAATTTATTTGCTAAAGGGGAATGGAAGACTCCAGATACAGTTTCAAATTCATAATTCTTTTTTTCTTTTCTTTTTTTTTTTTTTTCAATACCACTTAATGGCTGTTTCCAAAGCTTTTATTTATTTATTTTTTTTTTTTCGGCATCAAAAATCTTTGTACGATAACATGGGGATGAGAGATCTATATATATTACTATATCTATGATAGAACTACATTAGCACTTTATCAATGTGTATAAAATCTTTAAATTGATTATGACGTCAATTTTCGTGAGATGCATAATTTAACTTTTTATAATTTTTTAACGTTCACGTTTGATTAAATGTATTTATTTTTATGTCGAAAAAAAATGAACTCGTATTTTTTTTTTTTTTTTTTTTTTTTTTGCAACAATTAAATTAATGGAACTCACAGATATTTTGGAGCAACTTTAATAAAGGTCTATAATTAACAAATAATTGCAATAAAACAATATTGTGACAATAAATTGAGATAAAAACTATCCTATCTCTCAAGTTGGACCAAACTGCACACAGTGTGCAAAATTTCATTAAAATCGGTTCCTTAGTTTAGGAGTTTACCCCGGACAAACATCGTGACACGTAATTTATATATATATACAGATATTTAAACAGAAATAAATCATTTATCTGAATGTATTGAATATACGCATAGAACTAGACAAATATGAAAAATATCATATGAATATTTTCAGTATGTAGAGTCATGTATAAAAAGAAGATGATATTTGTGAAAATTTCACAAAACTGTTCTGATTTAAAGCTGTACGAAAGACAAAATATTTGCAGTGTGAAACTAAATAAATTACATAACGGAGAATATACAAAAATCTTCAGTGTTAAACATAATTTTTATTAAAAAAAAGTTAGATAATGAATAATGAATATACCATTAATATTCTAAGTTTTAATAACATTTTTAACAAGAATTAAAAGAATTTCAAAATATGCTATTATATAAAAAAAATATGAGTTAAGTTATATATATCTTATACTATTAAGTGAGCAATATGTGTATATTTCACTGATCTCGAAAACGGTAGCTCGGACAGTCACGAGATTTAACACGGGGGACCTTTGTGTTAAATCTCGTGACAGTCCGAGCTACCGAAGGGTCATTGTGCACATCGAAGTCAGATTTTCGAATTTTTGATTAGTTTTTTCTTAATTAATTAAAAAGTAAAAATAATAACCTTCTAATTTCTGATAAAAAAAGTCATTTAGATTTTAACATTTTATCCATCCATAATTTAGTTGTTGCCAATATTTTTTTTCGACAAAATAATAATAATAAAAAAAAAAAAAAAAAAAAAAAAAAAGAACGTACATTTATTTAAAATGAGGAAAATAAATAAGAAAGATTAGAAAATAAATTAGAAATATTAGTCGCATCGTTACAAATAAGATAGCAAATGAAAGGGAAAATTTTTGTAAATCCGATGCATTAAACAGCTTATCAATCGGATGATTAGTTTTTTCTTAATTAATTAAAATGTGAAAATAATAAGTCATTTAAATTTTAAAATTTTATCCATAATTTAATTGTTGCCAATTTTTTTTCGACAAAATAATAATAATAATAATAATAAAATAAATAAATAAATAAAAATAACGTACATTTATTTAAAATGAGGAAAATAAATCAGAAAGATTAGAAAATAAATTAGAAATATCAGTCGCATCGTTACAAATAAGATAGCAAATGAAAGGGAAAATTTGTGGAAATCCGATGCATTAAACAGCTTATCAATCAGACAATTAGATTTTTTAAAATTAACTAAAGTATGAATTTTAGGTGGCAACAGCAGAAGATTGTATGGAAACCGTTAGGAGAAAAAAAATGAAAAATCTGCTTCACATTAAGTCACATGATTTTTAAGTGGGATTAAAAATTGCAGTTTTCAAATTCTTTTAAATTTTCTCTCACGAACACAAAAATATAATATACAGCCTGTACCCCACAAGACCAACTTGCATTTCAAATTTCATCAATTATTTTGGTTAATAAACAAAAGTTATTATTATTTTTTTTTCAAATTAAGTTTTATTCTATCTTCGAAAAGAATTATGTGATAATAGATATAATAATATATATAGATCTATCATCCCCATATTATCGTGCAAAGATTTTTGATGCCGAAAAAAAAGCTTTGGAATCAGCCATTAAGTGGTATTGAAGGAAAAAAGGAAAAAAAGAAGAATGAATTTGAAACTATATCTGGAGCTTTTCATTCACCTTTAGTAAATAAATTATTCATGAATTTTATTTACTAAAACATTCGTGTGTATTCCCGTGTGTATTCACTCGGGGAAAGACTGCCATATTTTGGTAGAATCGCCGTCTTTTTCCGAGTGAAAAGGAATCACTTTTTTCTCCCCAATGATCAATCTATATATTATTACTATATCTATGTATGTGATATGATACATTAATAATTTGGGTTTTAAAAGTTTTTTTTTAAATAGATTATTTAAACTCTATGAACCATATTTTTATTTTATCAGCTTCATTAACAGATCCTGCTGGGCGATTTTTTAAATTTTGGTGTTGAAGTATACCGAACGTTTTTAGACAAGAAATTTAATATAGCAACAGCCATTTTAATCTAAGTAGCGCATCGAATATATAAAAACATAAATGATTTATTTTTACACAAAATTTACAGAACAAATGCAGTTTTAAAGATAGGAAATTTATTTCAACAAGCACTATTTTAAACCTAAAAACCATTAAAAATATAAGCAGGATATAAAGGATTCTTATGTATAAACAAAAAAGAGTCTGGTAAAATTATTAGCAAAATAGTCTTCTCCTTTTCATACAAAAAAAAAAAAAAAAAGAAATCCATCGCTAATATGGCGACAAAAATTCAAAAGCCGCCAGTGGAGCAACATAATAAAGTTGTGCAACACGATAATGTTTACCTATTTATTTATGTTTTTATATAATAATCATTATGCT
This sequence comes from Salticus scenicus, assembly GCA_963930645.1. Taxonomy (NCBI): domain Eukaryota; kingdom Metazoa; phylum Arthropoda; class Arachnida; order Araneae; family Salticidae; genus Salticus; species Salticus scenicus. Next base: position 111,193,456 of record OZ005654.1, on the reverse strand, counting down.
AATTTATCATACAAATAAATGAGCCTCTGTGTGTTACTGCACTTGCACGCTGTCGAACAGAAATATTTGAAAAATTCAAATTAATATTTAAATAAATAAACAAAAATATGTTTAATGGAAAATATATATAACCATAAAAAGATTAGTTGTCTAAAATATGGCAGAAATAGCGCTCATAGCATATTGTTACAAGGGATTAAGTCTTATTGTTACAATGGATTAAGTCTAAAATGGTGACAAAAATTCAAAAGCCGCCAAAGAGAACTATATTAAGGCTGTACTATCAGGTTTACAACCCATGAATTATACATAAACACAAAAAATTAATTGTCTCATGCGACAGACGTAGCCGGTCACAGCATATTGTAATATTTGGCGTGAAATTACTGTCATTTAATGATTGATTGGATAAACAAAATAAACATATGAATAACGTAAAAGCAAATATTATGTTGTCTAAACCCAGTTACACTTGAGTCCAGTCCGAGTTACATGTGAACAACACGTATAGTGTTGTTCACATGTAACTCGGATTCAAATATAAAAGGGAAACTCCAATTTTTTCGATACTATCTATTTCGAAACTGTTATATAATAAGCACCTAAATGGAAGCTCATTGGCAAACTATTGTCGCAGGTAATAGGGACAAGCGACCGAGTTGCAGTGGATGACCAAATCGCTGCCGAATGCAGCAGGGACCTGGAGCGAACTTTTGAACAATTTCAGTAATTTATTTTATTTTATTTTTATAAAGCTATATAGAAAAGAGTTTCCTTTAAATTTAGTGGCCAGCGAAGCGGGCAAAGCCTGCTAGTATATATATATATATATATACATAAAGTATGAATTAACTAAATATGAATAAATTGTATGATATGCAATACTTCTCATAATATATTCAAAGTAATTTTAATTTGTAATAAAGTAATCAATGAAATTAGTTATGCATATTATTTTAAAACGTTTATAAATTTTTATCTATAGACCGGGCAATAACACCTTTCCGGATTAAAAAAGATTTTTCCTTGATGATAACTAAATAAAAGGTCTGATTGTTTTCCAATATATATATATATATATATATATATATATATATATATATGTGTGTGTGTGTGTGTGTGTGTGTGTGTGTGTGTGTGTGTTTTGTGAAAATACTGACTTAGAATAAGCCTTTAAAATTTGCCTGAAATTAAAATACATAAGGATTAGAGAATTCCTTTGATAAGATTCTTTTAATTCTTTACCTCTATGCAATAAAACAAAATGCCTCCTTTGATAAATTCGTGCAGATTAAAAAATCTTGAATGGTAGAAAACATAGGGTAAAGCATAATGACGAAAAATTTTAAAAGACAAAAAAAAAAAAAAAAAAACATTTTTAGCTAAACAACTTTGTTTATCATGCATGCAATATTATTATAGCGGATTTATGTATAAAAGGGAATTTTTTATTGATGTTGTAAAATCTGTAAAATCAAGATTTGATTAATTCACTTAAACATTTCTTTTCTAATGTGTGTTGTGAAAATACTAGTATATAATAATTAGCTGAAAGTTGCTCGAAAGGAAAAAAATGAAAAGGAAAGGAAAAAAAAAATCTCATAAAGATTATTTTTCTGTGCAATAAAACAAAAGAACTCCTTTTATAAATTCTTATAAATAAAAAAGTAAATAAATAAATAAAAAACTATTTAAAAAGGAAGGGATTACATATTTGAATAATAGAAAAAAAAAACTGAATAATTTGTTTATTATACATACAACATTGCCATAATGGTTTATGTTTGGATTTGAATTTATTAATTAAATATTAAATATTATAAAAATACTACATTTTAAATATGACTTGTTAAATTTGGTTTTGACATGAAAAATAAAATCTCTAATTTCATATAAATAAGTTCGCTTAAATATTTTACTTTATAATTTTCAATTTAAACTAGCCGCCATGAACGACCAGATAATTCATGAAACGAAGAGAAAGTCTGATCGGACAAACACAAACATGGACTGCGCTGCCGAAGGCATTGGGGACTGGAACAAGTTTTTCCCAAATTATTATTATTATGATTATTATATAATTATTATTTATTTATTTAATTTTTGAACTGACTTATAATTTATAGTGATTCAATTGAAAAGATTAAGAAAGGATGTTTTAAATTCTGAAACCGTGAGAGTGTAACAATCAGCAGGAGTTGTTTCCTTGAAGTTCATTCTAGATTACAGCCATTATTAGATCAAGTTTCATGTCTATAATAATAATAATAACAGTTTTTGAGTTTTTATATTACATAATCTATTTTTTTAAAGCTGTAGTGGCTTAAAAAAAGTGTAAATTGTCGTTGACACACGAAATCTGTAGGCATTGTAATTAAGAATAGCTGATTGGGATTATTATTATTTAATTTCTTTCTCACTTTTCGTTTTCCGTGACGATAATTCGTAGATATCACATACAAAAGCTACTTTAATAATAATAATGACGCTCTTTATTCTGTACTAAATTAAATATTTGCAATTTTACATTTTATGTGTGGCAGTAAGTATTTTCTTTTTAACATTTTCTAACAGAGATGAAAAATGCTTATGACTTCGGTTTGTTTGTTTGTCTGCCTCTCTGTTTGCCTGTTCATCTGACTGTGCTCTAATTCCCATAAATAATCTTAGAACTTCTTGAAATTGATATGTATTATGTTTTCCTTTGAAAATTGGTTAAATACCACCGCTAGTTTTTGTACAGGGATACCCGAAATAATTACTAAGCTAAGCTATATAAAAGGTATTTCTATAAACCCCATTTCAATATTTTTATTTTGCCCAAATCTTCAAATAAAATTCACTGTTATCATTTATATGCTTTCAAATGTTTTCTATAGGAGTTAGCATTAATATTCAGCTGGCCACACATAAATATTTCGATACATTAAGGGCTATAACTTCAAATGTTCAAACTGCATTTCCATTAAACGTTTTTAACATATTCCAACAATATTTAAGAATGATTATGAATTCAAATAGTCTACCTTTCATTCTTTTTGTCCTTCTCTCTGTTCGTGGTATGATCTTGTTGGCAAAGTTTATTGTATTTTAAATAGTGAAACGATTACGTACTGTTGGAAAGTGTTAATAACATATGCAAAGAGCATAATTTTTCTTTTTTGATTTAAAAGTATTTTATTTATTTATTTTTTTATTTTTTCTAAAATGAATTTGATTTTCGTAATTTTTAGTAAAATAATAATAATAATAATTTAGATCTTTTAGATTATTATTACATTTATTATTTTAAATAACTGATATATAGGCGATATTGTAGGAAAAATAAACTCTTCTGGAAATTTATAATATAGCGGAATTTTTATTATTTTTTTCAGTATATAATGGAAATGTAAAGTGGGAAATATATCAATCCTCAGATGTTTACTAGAGTAGGAATAAACTAGAGTAGGTTTGAAAATAAAAATTTTCAAAAAGGAATAACAATACACACACACACACACACACACACACATATATATATATATATATATATACATTAGCGTACAAAAAAAACTTATACCTATTTTGTTTGTAATAATTTAAAAGCTAATGATTGAAATTAACAAAATTGACATGTTTGCATAATACGAAGGAGGTAAAACTATACCTGTGTACATTTTTGATTTGGTAATTCGTTCTATTACACTCTACAAAGTACTCAGTAAAAATCTATATAAAACTTCCCTTTAAAACATAATATTGTAAGCATATAGTTTATATTCCTTTATGATTTGTACATGAAATAATCACGTTATAGTTTAATATATGAAATAAAATTATTTATTTATTAGAAGCAAACAATTACTGAATTAAAAAATCGTATTTAGTATTGGGTAATTCCACCTTTATATGGAACTACTTCTTTAATACGTAGCAGCATAATATTATAAAGTTTCTTAACGTAAGCCTCCGGAATTTCATTGTGCCAAGCATCGTAAATGTTGTTTTCTAGTTCTGTCAAAGTTGTAGGCTGCAAATTTCGATTCCTCCCCCCCCCCCCCTCCTTATAGACTAAACATTTTCGTGCGGATTGAGATCGGGATTAATTTCCTATAGAAATTCTATGATATTTTTTGTGGGACTTAACCTAAAATGAAAAAAAAAAATGATTAATTACAGAATTATAGATGTTCATGAGGATAGATGCGTAATTTTAACAATTTGAATCAATTAATTGTGCCACAAATGCCTCGTGTCAAGTTGCATTATTATCTTGAAATATTGATTGCAGAAAAAGTCTGAGATACATCTAAAAGTGTTGGGTAGGTATTCACTTTTATTATGACCGTGTTTTATTTCCAGTTGATTGATCCCTTGGAGTATTAAAAATTGCTCGACTCTTTGTAAATATATGCACCCTCATACTCTAATGCACGGAAAATGTGTCACTGCTTTAAGAGTGGAATTTTCATTAAGTCGTCCGATTATTTTGTTTCCTTCAGCTGCCATTTCAGCTTAATAACTAAATGAGAATTTAAAACATGTTTTGGCTCACTGAAGTCATGTTTTCTCAAATCTTTTCCTTAAACATGGCTTTCTGCAGATCGTCTGGCATTTAAAACTGCTTTGTTTAGTAGTCGCTACACTGTTTTTGAAGAAATCACTTTGCTAAATACATTTCCTGATTCTTTTCTTAGTTCTGAGCATCATACAAATCGAATCTTAGACAAATCTTTCTTTTTTCTTTTTAACTTGTGATTAGCTCGCTGGGATAAGCAACGTCGACGCCTAGAGCCAAATTTCTAGTTGAAACAGCTAATATATATATATATATATATATATATATATATGTACATATTGCTAAAATTCCTCTCACGAATGATTTTTTAACATTTAATTATTTTGCTATATCGTGCATTAAAAGTTTTTTTTTTTTTTTTGCTTTTCATTCAAAAATTAATAAGTTTAGTGGTACCATTCATTGTCTTACCTTTGCAATTTTTGAAATAGTTTTAAAAATTACAACTTTCTTAACAACTGTTTTTTGTTTTGAATGCTTGATTTTATCCTATTTTACGTGGAGGATGAAGTAATAAAAACTGATCGAAAAATTTGCTTTTAAATTGATAAAATTGGCGGTTGCAGAAAGAGAATATGAAAATGCACAAGTGCAGCTCTTTTTTTTCTTTTTCTATTCTTTCTTTCGTTTTCTCCCCCCCCCCTCCCCGCCTTAGTGTATTATAGTACATATCTATGTATGCATATACATGATTATTATTTATAGAAAACAAATAAAAAACTAGATCTTGTTTTTATCATACTTATTACAGAAACAATTTGTTAAAGAAATGTAAATGGATTCGGTTTTGAAATAAAATGAGTCTCATTTTCAAAATTAACTTTAATTCAATTATTTTAAATGAAATATATTTCCAATTTTAATTGGTTTCGCTTGATTTCTAAACAGAATAAATATTATTTGATATATTAAGAGAATGAAACAAGTACTTCTTTTTCTTTCTTTCTTTCTTTTTTTTTTATATACAATTAATTTCAGTTGAGTTAAAAAATATATTCAAGTGTATGTAAAATTTAACAACAATTGTTAATTTTTTTTAAAAGTATAATTATTATATATATATATATATATATATATATAAATTTATATTGATTGAATTTAAAGTGACATTTGAAAATTTCAGTTATTCTTAACTGTTATAATGTGATTTATAAAATATAGAAAAATATTTTGAAATCTTTAATAGATTCACTATTTTAAATTTCACATTATAGAAAAGAAAAATAAATAAAAGGTTGCATTTTATTTTAAAAATACCATTTATAAAAATAATTATAGCATCAAATAATATATATATATAATGTAAAATAAAGTATTTTCTGAGTTATTGTGATTATGAATTTAATTAGATTACCTGTTTGTCGTTTTGTTTGTTGTGAGATCACATAGGTAAAGTATATTACGTATTAAATGCAAAAAGCACGAATAGTTGGAAAATGGTAGTAATCTAATAAAACCACATGTCTTTTTTTTTTTTTTTTTTTTTTTTTTTTTTTTAGGACTGAGGGCCTATTAGTCTCAATCTGGGATTTTTGTGTTGTCGATTTCTATAGTTGGACATTTGTCGAAATCTAAAATTTATCGAAAATATAACTGAATAATTTGAAAGCGATGTTATAATTTGAAAAAAGAAAAAAAAAAAACAAAAAAACTAGTAGTATTCCATCCAGAATTTCATCAAAATCTTTTATTATTATTATTATTATTTTTGAAAGAAAAAGAATAGAAAATTAATAATAATCAGTATCGTTACAAGCGATATCGAAAAAGTTTTTTTTCAATAATTTTGAATCAGGAAATAAAAAGTGCGCGTGAAATAATATGAAATAAAAATAAGTAAAAAAATGAATTTCATGATTTAATGTTTTTGTTTTTCAGGGGCTGCTCATGCATATAAAAAACGCGTATTAAAACGAGCCGAAGAAGTAAGCGAAATAAGTATTGAGTTATATTACGATAAATACGATATATAATATGATACGATATATTACACCTATCGTCCAGGGTTAGTAGGCATTTTCGTTGAAAGAATTGGTTTTTTCGTTCGGTGCAACTTGCACATTAGCCCCGTGAAGTACAAATTTCACATTAGTCCCTTTAGGTACAACTTTCACTTTAGTCCCGTCAGGTACAACTTGCACATTAGTCCCCTTTAAATATAGTGACCAGCGAAGCTGGCAAAGCATTCGTTGATTCACTACCTCAATTGATTTTTTTTTTTTTTTTTTGTTAAAAATGAAAAATATTGATAACTTTATTTTAAATTATCGCAGATCGATGGTTCAGCCCTTCGTTTTAAAGGTATTCTCGAGCTCTTTTGAAAGATACCTATCATGAAAATTTACTCACCTCAAAAAAAAAAAAAAAATAATAATAATAATAATAATAATTTAAAAACTGTTACGTTAACAATTTTCTAAAAAAAATTTCATTATTGTAATTTGTACTAAAAAAAAATGAATGAAAGATCTATTCATGCAGGATTTTTAGATTTTTTTTTATTAATATGTATGTATACACTGTTAAAAATTTCAACAGAAAACTCTGTGTAATCTATTATCTTAAGTCTTACGTAAAAGTAAAGAGAAAAATAAAAGGAGATGTTAAAAAACTTATTTTATACATTCATGTTAATGACTAATATTAATTTAAATAAATATTGGTGAGAATTTCGGACTTGGAATGCTTTTTCTAAAGTAAAAACAGTCATTTTTAATTTTAATTAAAAAATTAAATTATAAAATTAGGTAAAAACACAGAATAAAGAATGAGAATCTCGATTAGTCACTTTTACCTAAGAATTACTCTAATTTACAGAGACTCTGGATAAATATTTACATTACATTTACTGAAATTATATATTGTATATATATATATATATATATATATGTGTGTGTGTGTGTGTGTGTGTGTGTGTGTGTGTGAGTGTGTGTATATATATATATAACATATATATAATATGTATATATTATAGTCGATATTGTAAAAGAAATAAGCTATTCTAGAAATTTATAAATAAATAGAATTTTTATTATTAGTTTACTATATAATGAAAATGAAAAATGGGAAACGTATCAACCCGCAGAAATTTCCTACTAGGAATATATATATATATATATATATAATTCTTACTAAAAAAAAACTAAAAGTACCAGAGTAAAGAAATGAAAAACAACTTCATTTTAAAATAAAGTAAATCTCATTTTCAAATATAACTTGTATTCAATTATTTCAAAGGAAATATTCCTTAAATTTTAATTGGTTTCATTTGTTCACTGAAGAGGAGAAATATTCTTTTGAATTTTAAGAGAAGAAACTGAAAAGCGAGTATAAAATTTCTGTGATACAATTAGTTTCATTTGGTTTATATATATATATATATATATATATATATATATATATATATATATATATATATATATATGTATATATATATATATATATATATATATATATATATATTCAGAGAATGATTTTTTTCAAAAACGTTCAAAATTTAGTAAGATTTTTTTTTCTTTTTAATATTAAAATGCATAATTATTATATTTTAGAACATAGATAACCGAACTTATCATAAATTTATATTAGTTGAATATAAAGTGACACTTGAAAATTTCAGTTATTCTTAACTATTACAAACTAATTTATAAAATCTTTTAAATAAACCATAGAAAATATTTTAGAAAACTTTACTGAAACTACTATTTAAATTTTCACAATACCGAAAGAAAAAAAATAGCAGGTTACATTTTATTTTTGAAATACCATTTCTAAGAGTATAATTAATACAGCAAATATCAAATAAATAGCGCAAGATAATGTATTTACAGAATTTCATAACAATATTTTCAAAAATTATACTCATCCATTTAATATGTTTTATTTTTTGTTAATTTTGAGTTCTATATTAGCAATGAGAAATTTTAGTTACATTCAGTTAAAAATAATAAGAAATTTTTAAACCATTTATTTTTAAAACAATATAGACTAAATGCTTGTAATAAGATTTCAGAAAATAATTAATTATTTTTCTTTTTTAAAAAGACAAATTTATCGAAAAAATTTCATAACGGTAAGAAGATACTTCATATGATTTCAGAATATATTATATTATTGTAATAAAATATTCCCTTATAAGAGAAATTTATTTAATATCTGTTAAGCTAATTTTATTCAGAGCTACTTGCGAAATGCTTAAACTGTAAATTTTTATATCAAATATAAGTTTAATTTAAAGAAAAAATTCTATAATAGTTAATCATTTTTATGTTTTATTGTTAAATGTGTAAAACTGAAAAATGTTCAAGATAAGTTGTTATTTGATCATAAAACTGGATTGTTACATATTAAATAAACAATAAAAATAAATAAATAATAACAATAACAATAACAATAATAATAATAATAACATAGAAAATGCTTTCTCTACATGAAACTATATAATGTAAGAATTTCGATAAATTTAAAATAAGGCATGAATGAAATCTGTTAAAGAATTACAGTAGTCTTAATATATATATATATATATATATATATATATATATATATATATATATAGGTTGCCATCTAAATTAAATCAGAATTATAACAATTTACTTTTATTTCCTGAAAGAAAAGAGTTTTGTTTGTTATTTTACTGACAAACAAACGTAAAAAAGCTTTTTCGGGAACTTTAATGTGTACAAAGATATTAAAAAAAATAATAATAAAATAAGATATGTATATATATATATATATATATATATATATATATATATATACATATATTATTTTATTATTATTTTTTTATATTTATATTTTTTTATATTTATTATATATTCCAGAATATATATATATATTCTGGATACATAATTATATGCTTTTTACCTTAAATCGGTTTGTCTGTATGTTTGTTTGTTTGTATACCATAAATCTTCTTTAATATTAATTTAGGGTGAAATATTCATGAAACATTCTTGAAGTGTCTAGAAACTCCATGGAATCTTCTAGAAACATTAAGGAATATTTCAGGAACTTTATGAAAACGTGTAGAAATTTCCTGGAACATTCTAGAAACTTCATATAAATGTCCAGAACCTTCATGAAAACTTCTAGAAACTTCGTGGAACATTCCGAAAATTTTGTTGGAACGTCTAGAAACTTCATAGAACTATTTAGAAAAAATTGATTTCCATAAAAACTTTCAGAATTTTCTAAAACGTTCCAGAATTCTTTACAAAGTTCTTTTAGTTACACAGCACTACAAAAGTTTTTAGCTATAAAACTAAAAAGTTAAAAAGAAAAGATTTTTTTTTTAATAGAATTGTTGTATAGAATTAAAAAGTTTTGAAAAATTATGGTCATCTTAAAGATATAAAATTGAAAAGCATTCTAAGTTGATAAAGGAACAGTTTACTTTCAAACACAAAGAATTTGCTCAACTCTTCTTTCATACTCACCACAATTGTGGTAAATTTATTTTCCTCATTTTAGGGCATCACTGCAAAAATATTCCACTCTAAAAATCTTATTTTATTATTATTATTATTATTATTTTCAAAATCTACTCTGTTAACAAGCTTAGTGGTCAAAACGTGTGTAGAAGCTACATCCTAACTTCAGGAAACTTACATGCTAAATTGACGTAAGGATGTAGCAAACGTAACAGACCAATCAATAGAAAACTGATTTCTTGATTCAGAGGGCCTCGAAACGAATACCACAACACTCAATTTGAAAATTTGACCGAAAAACATCACTTCTACTACCTTATCTATGGATGAAAGAAAAAAAAAATTCAATATAATGGAATTTGATATCGATTCAAAACATTCAAAAGCTCTTGGGAAAAAAAAAAAAAAAAAAAAAAAAAAACTGCAAGTTTCATATTTTTTTAAAGAATTTTCATATGGCATAACAAATTTTAATGATTCATTTCCATTAAGTGATAAGATACGTTGGTGTTTGTCAATTAAATACAATCACAAACACAGAATTAATTAAACACAGATTATTAAACATTTTATTGTTAAAGTTAACGCTTTGTGTTACAATGATTTTGGTATGCCCTTTATATACAGATAAAAAAACATACTTTCATAAGAAAATTACTTTAAAGTATTACAATATGAAAAAATAACAAGTGAGAAGTTTTTCACCCATTTTGCAACGAGAAATATTTTTGGCCGGCTAAATCTGTCAAATGTCCCACTGTGGCGCTGAAACAGCCAATTGAAACTTAATAAAATAAAAAAAAAAGATTAAAAAAAAAAAAAAAATCTTCCAGAAATCGTTTTTTATGTAAGTGTTTACTAGTTTCAAACGTAATTATTGTTGTTCTAAACTAAGAAAAATGCCTTAGAAACGCAACGGCAATGCCACATACATACGATTAGCTACCAACAAATGACGCATAATTGTCTCCTGGTATGCTGGTTTTCAGCCATATTTGCTTCCTCCAACTTAACTTCTAAATATATCTATATAATGCTAAGGAAAACGTAGGTAACGCATAGGAAGATAGAAAAAAATCTAAATTCTTTTATTTTTAACATATTTTTAACCCTTTGCCAGTCCTAATTAATTTAACTTTTAGGTCAGTTTTGTCAAATTTAAAGACTTTTTTATTCAGTATCTGCTATTAAATTTGAACTGCAACTGCTGCACTTCGAAAGTTATTCGCCCAAACATCACTTCTCAAAATTATAGGTGGTAGTTGAAGGGTCCTCAAATTTGTCAATACTGCTTAGAGAACTTTAGAGCATTAGGACCGGAAAAGGGTTAAATAGGAAAGAAGGTAGGCTTTCACACTTTATTTTAATATTATTTTAAGTAAACGTGAGCTATTTTACCATGTTTTTATTAACTTCGATTCTTGTCAGTTCGCTTGTTTGTTTGTTTGTTTGTCCGGTACAAATCTTGCAATCGATTTTTAACTAACTTCTCTACTAGCTAGATATTTTAAACTTTCAGAATTACTCAGAACCCGATGACAACGCAATAATTCGAAGCCGGATTTTCGATTTTTTGATTAGTTTTCTTTTAATTAATTAAAATATGAAAATAATAACTTCCTAATAGCTTTAAAAATAGGCATTGAAATGTTAGCTATAATTTAATTATTGCCAAAAGAAATAACGATTTCATTTTCTTTCGACATAAAAATAAATACATTTAAATGAACGTGAACGTTAAAAAATTGTAAAAGTTAAATTATGCAACTCACAAAAAATGACATCATTATCACTTTAAAAATTTTATACCCATTGATAAAGTGCTAATGTAATTCTACAGCTATGATTCAACAGAAAATTTAAAAGCATGGTTTATAAAAAGTTTTTTTATCTTATAATTATTATTTACTTTTATAAAAGATTAAACCTCAATAACTTTTCTAATCTTAACTGGAACTCCTGATCTCAAAAGCACGAGCTAATAGCTCAGTCTAAAAAATTCGGTACAAAAAACATACTTTCGTATTTTCGGTAGTTTCTTTTTAAACAATAAACTAGAGAACTACTTCATTTTTCTCGAAACATCTATTCTATTACTACTGACAGTAAATGAACACTAAAAACTTGACTACTTCCTTATCCTCTTCCCATATTCTCATTAGAACGAAACGCCAAGCTACACTAGATCGACTGTCAAATTTCTCTTTCACAAACCCACTCTTGCATGGACAACCTTAAACTTAGAACATCGCCAAAAACTAGATTTTACTGGCATATATAACCTTATCTCTTCCAATCTAACACTCCCCGGACAACTCTGCGCGATTTTGAGCTCTTGAAACCGAAACCGGAAGACAGATTGACCGAAGTCTCACATCTTTACAGGGTGTATACCACAGATTTGTCAAGCATAAGGGTTAAAGACAAAAAAGAGAGGAGTCAGTGTTAGAAGCATCATATTTAAGTGTTTTGTTAATATGAACGATTGAGTTTTGCCCATTTTATCTACACTTATTCTGGACATTTGGGGAATGGAAATATTGGACGATTACTGACACAGGCTGCGTGATGTAGAAATAACATTTATATTTAAAATTTTCTGTTCCTTTTAATTCAAATCTAGTGTAACGCTTTCTGTAATAATTTATTCGTGTATTCAATATTAATCTTTAATAACCGCCGTGGTTTCTCATTTCTCATGGCGAAAGTTTGGCGAAATTCAAGGGTTATTTATTTATTTATTTTTTATGACACTCCTTCTCTGTGTATTCAAAATTATTAACTTGATTCAAATGTAACGTATCTTAAAAAAAAAAAAAAAAAAAAAACTTTTTATGTGTTCTTGCTGTCGATGAAGTTAAATGCCAACATGTAATGGTAATTTGGATTTGGCTGGAACTTTATCATTCTTCTCTGATCGTTCTGGCTTAGAACATCTATGAATGCAATTCTCAAAAATTTATCCGTTAGGAGCACCTTCCCTTTTTATTTTATACAGCAAGTCAATAAGAAAAAAAAAAACTTTGTGCCCATTTTTGTGTTAATCTTTATTGATTTCTGGATTTTGCTCTTTTAACACCTCTGGATAGAATCTTGGTTATTTCACTTGAAGAGATATAAATCAGATTACTGGTGGCCAACAATGGAAGAAAAAGGAAATTTTCAGTTATACGGAAACATGGCCATGTATGAAGTATATTCGAAACTGTCTAATGGAAAATTACTATACCTCTACCGGAAAAACTCCTTCACAGGCTGCCTTGCACTTTCAATTGCTTTAAGATATCTACTATGAAAATTTGCTGATTAACAACATTTTTTATTGTATTGTGTCACATTTGTACATAATATAAAAATATAAACTGTATTTTTTTTCTTTTTTTCTCTCTCTCTTTTTTTTTTTGTAGTGATAAGATAAAATAAATGCATATTTTCATTTAGCCTGGAGCATGGTCTACATTGAAGTATACGGACAAAATGTTTCATTTTAAATGCCGAAGTCATTTTTTGCACATAGAAGGTATTATTTTGTTTCTACTGTAGGAAGAATGATAGTATAAAACTAATAAAAGAATCTAATTGTAATATGAGAATATATATTTACTAGAAAATTAAAAAAAAAAAAAAAAATGTATACTGTTTTCTAAGTTCCATTTAAATAACATGCAATGCCACATACATACGAGCGGCTACCAAAAACTGACGCATAATTGTTTCCTGGTAAGTAGGATTGTAAATGCTGGTTTTCAGCCATATTTGCTTTCTCCAACTGAACTTTTAAATATATCTATATAATGCTAAGAAAAGCATAATATGATAAGGTAACGCATAGGAAGATAGATAAAATCTAACTTCTTTTATTTTGAACTTTTACTGTTTGCCATTCTTATTTAATTTCAATTTTGGGTAAGTTTTGTCAAATGCAAACACTTTTTTATTCAATATCTGCCATTAAATTTGAACTGCAACTGCTGCACTCCGAAAGTTATTCGTCCAAATATCACTCCTCAAAATTATAGGTGGTAGTTGAAGAGTCCTTAAATTTTGCAATTCTGCTTAGAGAACTTTAGAGCATTAGGACCGGAAAAAGGGTTAAATATGAAAGAAGGTAGGCTTTCACATTTTATTTTAATATTCTTTGAAGTAAACATGAACAAAACGTAATCTTAAAGAATCTAAAAAGTTAATTTCTTAAAAAATTTGCAGTAAGCTAACAATCTCAATTTCGAACATGGCATGGAAAGTGTATTTGCGCTATTTTACCATGTTTTTATTACTTTCGATTCTTGTTTGTTCATTTGTTTGTTTGTTTATTTGTCCGCTAAAAATCTTGCAACTGATTTTTAACTAACTTCCCTACTGGCTAGATATTTTAAACTTTCAGAATTACTCAGAACCTGATGACAACACGATACTTCGAAGCCCGATTTTCGAATTTTTGATTAGTTTCCTTTTAATTAATTAAAATATGAAAATAATAACTTCCTAATAGCTTGAAAAATAGGCATTGAAATATTACCTATAATTAAATTCTTGCCAAAAGAAATTACGATTTCATTTTCTTTCGACATAAAAATAAATACATTTAATTAAACGTGAACGTTAAAAAATTGTAAAAGTTAAATTATGCAACGCACAAAAAATGACGTCATTATCACTTTAAAAATGTTATACCCATTGATAAAGTGCTAATGTAGTTCTGCAGATTCAACAGAAAATTTAAAAACATGGTTTATAAAAAGTTTTTTTTATCTTATAATAATTATTTACTTTTATAACAGATTAAACATCAATAACTTTTCTAATCTTAACTGGAACTCATGATCTCAAAAGCACGAGCTAATAGCACAGTCTAAAAACTCGGTACAAAAAACACACTTTCTTAACTTCGGTAGTTTCTTTAAAAAAAAAAAACTAAAAAAAAACTAGAGAACTACTTCATTTTTCTCGAAACATCTATCCTATTACTACTGACAGTAACTGAACACTAAAATCTTGACTACTTCCTTAACCTCTTCCCATATTCTCATTAGAACGAAACGCCAAGCTACACTAGATCGACTGTCAAATTTCTCTTTCACAAACCCACTCTTGCATGGACAACCTTAAACTTAGAACATCGCCAAAAACTAGATTTTACTGGCATATATAACCTTATCTCTTCCAATCTAACACTCCCCGGACAACTCTGCGCGATTTTGAGCTCTTGAAACCGAAACCGGAAGACAGATTGACCGAAGTCTCACATCTTTACAGGGTGTATACCACAGATTTGTCAAGCATAAGGGTTAAAGACAAAAAAGAGAGGAGTCAGTGTTAGAAGCATCATATTTAAGTGTTTTGTTAATATGAACGATTGAGTTTTGCCCATTTTATCTACACTTATTCTGGACATTTGGGGAATGGAAATATTGGACGATTACTGACACAGGCTGCGTGATGTAGAAATAACATTTATATTTAAAATTTTCTGTTCCTTTTAATTCAAATCTAGTGTAACGCTTTCTGTAATAATTTATTCGTGTATTCAATATTAATCTTTAATAACCGCCGTGGTTTCTCATTTCCCATGGCGAAAGTTTGGCGAATTTCAAGGGTTTTTTATTTATTTATTTTTCATGACACTCCTTCTCTGTGTATTCAAAATTATTAACTTGATTCGAATGTAACGTATCTTAAAAAAAAAAAAAAAAAAAAAAAAAAAACTTTTTATGTGTTCTTGCTGTCGATGAAGTTAAATGCCAACATGTAATGGTAATTTGGATTTGGCTGGAACTTAATCATTCTTCTCTGATCGTTCCGGCTTAGAACATCTATGAATGCAATTCTCAAAAATTTATCCGTTAGGAGCACCTTCCCTTTTTATTTTATACAGCAAGTCAATAAGAAAAAAAAAAAAAACTTTGCGCCCATTTTTGTGTTAATCTTTATTGATTTCTGGATTTTGCTGTTTTAGCACCTCTGGATAGAATCTTGGTTATTTCACTTGAAGAGATATAAATCAAATTACTGGTGGCCAACAATGGAAGAAAAAGGAAATTTTCAGTTATACGGAAACATGGCCATGTATGAAGTATATTCCAAACAGTCTAATGGAAAATTACTATACCTCTACCGGAAAAATTCCTTCACAGGCTGCCTTGCACTTTCAATTGCTTTAAGATATCTACTATGAATATATGCTGATTAACAACATTTTTTATTGTATTGTGTCACATTTGTACATAATATAAAAATATAAACTGTATTTTTTTTTCTTTTTTTCTCTTTCTTTTTCTCTCTCTCTCTCTCTTTTTTTTTTTTTTTTTTTTGTAGTGATAAATGCATATTTTCATTTAGCCTGGAGCATGGTCTACATTGAAGTATACGGACAAAATGTTTCATTTTAAATCCCGAAGTCATTTTTCGCACATAGAAGATATTATTTTGTTCTCTAGGAAGAATGATAGTATAAAACTAATAAAAGAATCTAATTGTAATATGAGAATATATATTTACTAGAAAATTAAAAAAAAAAAAAAATGTATACTGTTTTCTAAGTTCCATTTAAATAACATGAATAATCAGTGTGATGAATCAACGTAATTTTAAATTTTTATTTAAAAGAATAATTTGTACAAGCTATTCGCATTTATTTTCAAAACTCACAATTTTTAAATATTTTTAAAATAGCAGCCGTTTAAATGCATTTTTTAATTTGAATTGTAAAAAGAAAAATGTTTCTCTTTGAAAGAGAAAACATTAAATATAAATAAGGAGCTTTATCAAAACAAATGTTTTAGAATGTTTTAAAGAGTAATTCGCAGTTTAATTTATAATAGAGAGTTTAAAATTTAACGAAGAGTATTCCGAATGAATTAAAAGGAATTTCTATTAAAAGGAGTTATGTAAGAGAGAAAATTATCTAGTATTGTATCTAAAAATTTTTTTATCATGTGTAAAATGTACATATTATATCAAAGACACTTTTTAGTATGTTTTCATGTTACTATACATGTTACATTTAAATTATTACATGCATCATTTTATAAATTTACTTGCGGACGTTTCTTGCTTTGCTTTCACCATACTTAATTGAACCAATTATGAATATAAAATCTAAAATTATTATACACGGAGAGAAAATGTCAGTGAAATTGGTGAAATCCACGGTACGGAAGCCCACTGCTTTCGGCGGTGTCTTTCCCACCAAATTTGTGCTGGGTTCGACAACCCTCTGATTTCAGCCACAAGAATAAATAAAATCACACATGAACATCGCCTTGGGTCTCTACTGCCTTCTGCAGCATCTTCATCGTCCAAACTATCCTATGACCGGGTCCTTACTGCCTGCAGCAGCATATTAACCGAAGATATATGATACAAAAGTTGGTTTATGAAACAAAATGACATATTAAAAGAAGACATTTCTAAATAAAGAGAAAATTGAAATTTTGGACAAAATTTTAGAGCGAAGGTACAAGACGATGAAAGACTGGCAGAGAAGTGAGAGAAACAAAATGATGATTTAAAAGATTTCATAGCTAAGATAAAAAGAGAAAATAAACATTTGGCAAAATTTCAAAGAGGCATGGCTAGTATGATAATATTTAGGAACAAGCGATGTAAGAAACAAAATGTCAGCTTGAAAAAATTCCTATTGCAAAAACATTTATGGCCGTAACTTTGTTTCTACTCATCAGATCTAGGATTTTAATCGCAATAAACATTGCTCGAACAATGCCAATGAATATACAAAAAGAAAAGAAAAGAAAAGAAAGAAAGAAAGAAAAATAATTAAAATAATTACTATAAAAAATAAGTATAAACTCGTAAGTTTGTTTTTAGTCTATAACATACTGGCATACGAACATTGCTTTTTTATACGTTTAGATGCGCTAATTCAATTTCCAACAATATGTAATTAGTAATCGATTCGCTCGCTTTTTCGATGATGTATTGAAAAAAAAAAAAAAAGAGAGAGAGAGAGAGAGAAAAGGAAAGAAAATAAGAAAGAAAAAGCAAAATTTGAAAGATAGTTAATAAAAAAAAAAAAAAAAAAAAAAACTATTTAAATTATAAAAAAAAAAAAAAAAAAAAAAAAAAAAGAGGATGAAAGACCTATTTTTAAGGGGCGAAAAAATCTGAAGTGACTCCACTCTAGATTCCGAACATTAAGTAATTAACAGTTGCATAAATAAAGTAAGCGATGTCATAAATAAAGTAAGCGATGTCATTAAATAAACAAAGGGAAAATCATAAAAAGGTATATAAGTATTTTTCTCTATGTGGTATGTTCTTTAAATTAACGCTATTGCCCTTTAAATATTTTGAGCATAAATCATAATGATAAAGTAATTTTCATTGATCTCTCAAAATGTGTGACCGGATTTGCTTGCTCAAAGGTGGACGCAATGTTTTTAGCCATAATTTGAGAGAAATTTCTAGAAAAAAAAAAATTGACTAAAACCTGTCTTTTCTGATCACAAATGTTTTCAGAAAAATGATCGTTAAACTGAGCTCCATTTTGAACGAATTTCGATCATTTTTCATTTGGTTCAACAAAATTGTGTAATGATGGCGCTATCTATAGATCATATTTTAAATGAAATATGAAAAATATTTTTTTAGATATATATAATTAATTAATTTATATATTGTTCAAAAAATATGTTAAAGACTTTCGATGATAAAAAAAATAAAATATCAAAGTTTTATTTATTTATTTATTGTTTATAAATAAAACAATTGATTTATATAACACTGACAAAAACGTAGCAGAGTTCTACAATAACGAGTGTTAGTCATAAAAAAAAAAAAAAAAAAAAAAAAAAAAAACCTAAAAATGAGCAGTGAATGTTTTTTTTTAAACAGTTCCTTAAAGAAGTATGTGAAATATAAAGAAAAAGAACAATGTATTTATATAATGTAGAAACTTATTTATGTCTAAAGTTATTTAATATTTTTATTATATTCATTGAAACTAAATTGTTAAAATACATTTAAAACATTCAAAAACTGTGTTGTAATGTTTTAATTATAATTAAACTCAATATCAGGAATAATATGCATAAAAAAACTAGTACATACTGTTTTTTGAACTCACAGTTATTCAAGAAATTCTGCAAAGTTGTGTAGAAGAATTTATTTGTCTAAACGAACTAAATTATATAGAATTAATTTGTAAGCTTCCAAATGACTGATTGTCATAGAGGTTCTGTTTTCAAGAATTGTTCGTCAATTTTAAATCAATAGTGTTTTTTAAGGAAGTTTATTGGGTTTCCCATAGCTTTGTGTTATGTATAAAACAAGTAAAAATTTATATATAACAATTTATCCGTTTGAGAATGATTGAAAATGGCTATACAACTATTCTTAGTGTGAAATCGTAGCGTCGCGATAGCGCGTTCGTCTGCCACAGAAGGGGACCCGCATTCGATTACGGGGAAGAGTATCTGATATTTTTTTTCCAGCGTTAAACAGGCTCATTCAAATCTAGCCGGATTTCTCTCAAAAACAACTTGTTTCAGTTGGCTCAAATCTGAGCTGTTCATACACTGTCAAAAATTTCTGTAAAAGTACAGAAAAAGTATTGAGACTCTCCGTAAATTTACATGAGTTCTCTGTTAAAAGCATTGAACCAAGAAACTTAGTTCTTAATTTACAGATATTTCCCTTTTCAAAACAACGTTTTCCCTGTAGGGATTTTGATAGATACATTAATAAAAAACTATATAAATGCATAACCTTAAATTATTTTTATATTCAAGTAAATACCTATTTATATATATATATATATTTAACTAGAAGTTTTGTAGGTAGAAATATACTGAATAGTTTGTTTCATTGCAGTGTACTATTACGTAAAAAGGGGGAAATGGGAACTTTAGGGAAAATTAGATTGTTTCTGCGGAGTGTTTCTCTTCGTATCTACTCATTAAGTTTGTTATTGTTGACTGTATTGAAGAACTTAAAGCAATTCGTGTTTTCATTTGGAATTCATAATTAGGTAAGTTAAATTTTATATAATATTTCATCCTATTTTAATAATCAGCACAAGCAATGACTGTTTATGTTAGTTATATTAGTGGTTATTGTTTTATATTTAAATCCTGAAACTTATAAACAGAGTTATTCAATTTAAAGATACCTAGAATCTAGTATGTAGTATCTAGCTACGTATTTCGGTTACATAATTCTTTATGTATTTACTGCGGAGGGCGAAATTATACAAATGCAGCAGAAATCAATTAAATTTTATATGTTAATACACAAGTCTTTTCTCGAAGTTAAATGTATGATACTGCTGCTAATTTTATATTAATAGTTTACAAATATTGCATATGTATCTTTAACTTTATTTTTACATGCGTATCTTCTTTAATTGACAATGGAGCAAAATGATGAGAATGTCACTGTTATATCAATGCAGCGGTTCGGGATAGATAGTCTTATCTGCGTATGATTTTGTAAAGCATTTAGAAGAGCGCCCAAAAGCAGTTGTAATTGCATTCGTCCAGTTCAAAGAATATTTACACGTGGGAGAGAGGGTAAATGTTTCATAATACCGAAAGAGGCCATTTTAGTTAATAATAATAATAACAGATGCTTTCTTCATAAATTGCTCCTAAAACAAAACTTTAGAAGACTGTCGTTTTCATTTTCTTACAAATTCCGACTATGCAAGGTACACAAAATCAACAGGGGAGGAGAATTGTTTTGAAACGACATAGACGTTTGACACTTTGCACGGTAGCAAATAAGAACAAAATAAATTAGAAGTCCGTATGAGCAATAAGAATAGCAAAAGCAAAGAAATCATTACAGATGTAAAACTACAGCAGTATACGCTTATAACACCTGACATAAAAAATCCTACATTCAGCTTGCAGAGAAACCTGAGAAAAAACAAATAAATTGGTCTAAAATTTTTTCATGGATTAAAAGAAACTTAATTTAGATGTTCTCGACAGCATGCATTCATACCGGTATGAGCTTTTAATGGAAAAGAACGAATTTTCGATATGTTAGCCGGGGGAGGGGGGACTCTCTTATAATTTGAGCCGCCTTTTCTTCTAGAGTTTGGAAGAAAATTGCTGTAGCAGAAGATTTAAAAAATAAACATAGATATATTAATTTGTTAGAAAGCAGTTATTGTAAAGGATGAAAAAATTCCGTGTGTGTGGGGGGGGGGGAGAGGGGGGTTGTTAAACACAGTTTAGCACATCCCTAAAAACAGAGAAACATTATTACAAATTATATATAAGTATTTGATGTTAAACATTATTTTTTCGGGGGCAGGGGAGTTGTACATCAACCCAGAAATATTTTTTTTTTTTTTTTTTTTGCCGAGTGTCAACGTTTAATATATAAATTAAGAAACAATGCAAGAAAAACGATAAAATTATTTTTTTAACACAGCGACAATACTGGATGGAGGGGGGGGGGAGGGGAGGGAGATTAGATTAAATTTTCAAACTATTAGCCCAATCTGCTCACAAATTAATGTTTAAAGATTAAATGTATAGTTTATGAATCAAGCTGAGTAGAGAAATGTTTTATACTAAATTTTACACAGGCTACATTCTGTGAATAACTTCAAATCGAATTTTAAAAAAGTTCAATTTAATGCGGAATTATTTTAAAGCATAAAAACAACTGAATTATCGAATTGACGTTGATCACAGGTTAACTGCAATTAAAAAAATATTTTTTTGATGAAATAAGTCAAACTTACACTGTCTCATCAACACAAAGTCCGAACGCTTTCCGACAAGATTTTGGTATGAATTAAAACATTATTTTTTAAGCGTTTCTTTTATTTTCTTTCTTTCTTTACTTTTTGAAAAGAACAGATGTCTAATGGCCAGAAAAGTTTATTAAATCAGCAATGTTTTTCTCCGATGAGAATAAGGTTAAATTTTAATCAGAACATTAAAGACCAGAAATATTATTGAAAATTATATAGATCTTTGATACTAAACATTTTTTAGTGGGGGGGGGGGGGGGGGGCTGATGGGAATGATTTGTATGGATACCAACACAATATTTTCAGTTTTGTTTTCTTAAATGTTTGAAAATCTGTTTGTGTGTTCAACATTTATATATTTGATATAACAAAACAGAAACAAGCAACATAGAAAAACTAATAAAATTGTTTCTTTACCCGCAGTGGGAATGAATGGAGGAAGTGAGGAAGAAGTTAAATGACACTTTCAAACTTGTTCTGTATACAAACTGAAATTCAAAGATTGAAAACATAACATTAAGTTGTGCGAAGAAATGTTTAAATGAATGCGAAATTTTATCAAGGTTACATTTTTCGAAACAATTCAAAACTACAACTTTCAAAAGTACAACTAATGCACATATGTTTTTTGTACTTTTGTGCCGTAACTACAGTCATGACAATATTTCGTCCACGAATTTATTTTGTAAGGAAGAGATAGCCGAAATGACAATTGGCTTTAATTTAAAACTACTTTTTCGCTAAAACGGATCTAATTGATACTATCCTATCAAAACTGGGCCAGAAAATAAGCAGATAATTTTTACTTTCTCTTACCCATAAGGTAGAGAAAGTATTGTTTTTGGGTCAAATTTTCGAATGTGAGATTTTATTATATTTACACGTTATGAGGTCCCCTGAATACGAAAATCATGTTTTTAGCAAATGGTCTGTCTGAGTGTATGTCTGTTATCAGCATATCTCAGGAACGAATAGTAGCAGACATTCCAAACTTGGTATTCTAAATGTGTATCATACAGGGATTCTACAGTAAGATTTTCGTTAAGATCATGCAAATGGTTCGTGTACAGGGACAATCAAGAGAATTCTAATGCATTACGTCTATGGGGGAAATTGCAGGTAAGTAGAGTTTAATGTCTATAGACTGCACTAAACCAAATTAAACGAATATATATTTTTTGTAATAGAGATAGTCAACTGGGAAAAAAAAATGTGTATGTAGAAGCCTCGCCTCCCCCCTGCGGGGGAAGTCTTCCCTCGATGGGAGTAAATTTTCATGATGGGAATCTTTTAAAAGAGCTCGCCAACACCTATAAAACGTATGGTTGAACCATTGATCTGCGAAAATTTAGAACAAAGTTATCGATTTTTTTTTTTTTTTACTTTTAACAAAAAATGAACTTAGAAAAAAAATCGTATTATTATTATTTTTTTTTAAGATAGAGAATAAAAGGGACTTTTTTTTGAATATTTAGTGTTATACTACTTCTTTAATATGGAAATCGTCTGCATTAACATAAAAGATAATTTTTTTAAATAATAATTTTAATAAATTATTTTTTAAAAAGAGAATTATTTTTTAATAACCGAATTAAATTCTATATAAATGTAGGGGCATCACTAAAACGGGGTTGAGGGGGGCGGTAGCCCCCTCACACAGAATTAATTATCATATAAAACTCTTCCGAAGCCTAATTTGAATTGTTTAACATAGGTTTACATAACCTCTTATTCACCAACCTGTATTTATAGTATTAAATTTCAGGGTAAGAGAAAGTTGTGTGAGTGACACACCAGATTATTTATATACGCAAAAATAAATAAATAAATAAATTCATGTTAAGCATATTTTTTTTTCTTTTCATTGTGAGGTGTGTGTGTGTGTGTGTAGGGGGGAGATTTTAAAGAACAAGAAATTTTTTTCTGAAGATTACAGTTTAGGGATGCTTTTGAAAGTGTGTTTACTTACAGGCGGTGATTTTTCTAAATATTTTAATCTGTTACCTTTGATTTTTATTGCTTTCTTCTACATGTATATATAGAGAATGTATTAGATTCGTGAAAATTTTCGAACTCCAGTTTTCGATGGATTTATACGTTTTGGGATGCCCTGAATACGATTTGACTGTTTTTAGAAAATGTCTGTGTGGACGCTGTATCTCACGAACCAATGAACGAAATTTAACCAAACTTGGTATTTAGTTGGACCCTGACATGAACTGGTGCTGATTAGATTTATAGAACAATGGATAAACATGTGGTGATTTGATAGCATTTTTCTTAAATTTTTAACATGACAGTATAGGACAAAATTTCGTATACATGTACATAATGAGAGTTATTTTAATCGTGTGATTGTAAAATTAATATGAATTATTGATAATAGTATTAGTTAACTAGTAAAGAAAAAAATGCATGTGGGGGCATCGCTTCCCCCCCTGGGGGGAGTAAATTTTCAATATGGGTATCTTTCGAAAGATCTCATCAATACCTTTAAAACGAATGGTTGAACTATAGATCTGTGATAATTTAAAACAAAGTTATCCATTTTCTTTTAATACTTTTAACGAAAAAAAAAAAAAAAAAAAAAAACTCTGAAAAAAGTCATTTTTTTTGATTTGGAAAAAAAACTGACATCTTTCGGCATTTAGTGATAATTCTATCAGATAAAAATCGTCTGCATTTATAATTGAAAAGAATTTGATAATTTATAAAGTAATTTGTATTGAATAAGTTTTGTGTAAAATTATATAGAAGAAAGTCATGTGGTGGCCACATCATACTAGTTTTTAGTTTAATATCGTCTGAAACTTCTATATATTTTCTTATATATTCGTTTTACAGCCTCTTCCTGTCATTAAAAGTGTTTGCTGAAATTTGCTGAAAGACTGAAAAATAATCTAGATTACCTTAAATCAAAATAGTAGGAATTGAGAAAAAAGTAAGTTATTTCCACATTATATAATTAATAGTTTAAACAATAAAAATTAAGTAAATTTAGAAATCGAAATACAAAATAAAGATTTTATAGATGGGAGTTTTATTCGACAATTTTTTTAATTAATGTTTTTTTTTTTTTTTTTTTTTTTTTTTTTTTACCCAGTGTTTTTAATTTTGCTTTCTGAAAATTTTGAAAATCTGCATGCATGTGTATATGTATGCATATATATATATATATATATATATATATATATATATATATATATGCACAAGTTAAAAAATCACAATGTAAGAAAAATAAAATTATTGTTGCTGTTGCCGAGCAATGGTAATAGAGAGGTGGGTTGGGGGACGAATTAAATTTTTTGACAAGTTAAGATTTTTCAGAATACAGTTTGATAGTTAAAGATTCAAAGTACAGAGTGTATATTAAATTGAGTGAGGAAATGTTTAAATTAATATGAAATTTTATCCAGGTTGCTATACGTTGCGGACTAATTTATATCTCAAAATAACTGATCCACATAAAACGTTACTTTTAAGTACAAAATCCAACTGTATTTTAGAATTATCCTGGATGAATATGCCATAATCATAAGCATGCCAAGACTGCGGTTACATGTTTATGAAGGAAAACGAACGCAGACGATTGTGGAGCAACTGCAATTTAAAAATTCAGTTTCACTGAAATATAGCTAATAGATTCTGCTTAATAACGCATTGTCAAAAAACTTTCAAACAAGTTTTTGCATTGACAGAAATAATTTTTGTTAAACAATTTTTGTTAATTTTTGTTTGTTTTTCTTTTCATTTTTTGTAAGGGGAAGATTTTAATAACTGGACAATGTTTAATTCGGAGTTTTATAAAGTTAAGAGAGTGCTTGGAACTAAGGCCGAGTCCCCAGGCCTAGGACTCGAGAGTCCTAGGCCTGAGGTAGTGTGCCCTCTGAGGGTGATGTTTTTTTAAGGGGGCCCAGCCCAGATTTATGTGAGTCTCGAAGAAAACTACCGAAAACTTCGAACAGCTAAGACAACGAGCTAGACCTGGGATTGAACCTAGCACTTCCCGTTTATCAGCTCTGAGCGTAGAATGGCACGGCCACTCATGGAGTCATATAGTTTAGAGATGATTCAGGAGCAGTTCACTCTCTTAGGAGACAATAAATTGTTTTATTTCCATATTCAAAGGGTGAAAAACTACTTAACATCCCCAAACCCTAAAAACTGCTATTTGTATTCAAAGTTAATCGTGGAAGAATAGATTAAGGTTGTTATTACGTGGCTATTATTTAAAATGTTAATTTATACCCATAACAAATATTTGTAGAATTCTGAAGGCATTGTAAGGAAAAATTTAGAAAGGGGGGTGGGAGAATCTGGAATTAAAGATAGCCCCTGAAAACTTTCTCCTCTGATATTCGTTCATAATCTGCTACCGGTTGTTTTCAATTTTTATTTTAATATTCTTCAAGTTTTTTCATGTTCTTTGTACAACTCTCTATGCCATTGAAAATGTTTACCGTTATCTTCTACGTGAAGACTGAAACATTATCTGAATTTTCGAAATCAAAATGCAAGAATTTGAGTAGAATTGAAATAAATCGCCTACATCTTGTATAAACAATAGTTTAAATATTGAAAATTTTATAAATTTAAAAACCGAAATACAAAATAAAGATTTTAGTTTTATAGAATTCTTATTTATCAAGTGATTCAATTTTATTTATTTTATTTATTTATTTTATTTATTTTACTTTTAATTTTCTTTTCTTTTCTTTTGAGGGATTTGGGGAGAGGGGTGGAGTTAATGTTTCACCACCAGAAACCGGAAAGTGTTTTCATTAAATATTTAAGTTTTGGGGGATAGAATATTTAAATAATTATCATAATATTAATAATGGATATAAAGAAGGATATTAATTAAAAGAATTTACCTGTAGCGTAAGACCACAAAAAATTACTCTAATTTGCATTTATGTAATTATTAAAGACCAAATAATATTTAGAAAGTAATTTTTAAATATATTTAATAAACCGGAAATAGTTCGTAATTCAATTGTGTAAAAAAGAATCTGCTGCAGAACTATGTATTAATTTATATTACTATAATGATCCGATAGACAAAAGTGGGTCTAGCGGACAGGAGTATCTGTTCTTGAAGCTGGTAGACAGGAAATGATAAATTCGATGTGTAGTCGCGCATGCTGTCCTAGTCGTTCGGTGTTTTCCAAGGTTTTCTCTGAAATTCATGTAAATATGGACTAATACCCATTAAAAGTCAGCCCACGTTGGGGTTTTCGGTAATAAATTGAGGCTTACTTAAAAATGCCTAAATTATTTTCAATAATTTTTGAAAATGTCTTAATATATAGTTATCAAAGTCCCACTCTATTCCTTGTACCTTGGGAATATCTCGGAATTTCTGAAAACATTAAGGCATTTGTTAGAAAAAAAAAGGGGGGTGGGGCTAGGGAACACAGGGGCAAACTTTAAAATTTCATATAGGAAGGGGGGGAAGTCTTTTAAAAGCTCGGGGATAAAGTCTTTTCAAAGTAGGCCTAGGACCTACAGCTGTCAATCGGCCTTATTCCCAAATCCAGTCCAACTCATACTTGTTTTTAATGTAAAATACTTCAAAAATATTCCTGTTACACTGGCGTTCATAAAATGGTGCTTAAATATCTTATGATTTCATTATATAAGGGATTTTTTCCTGTATTAATGATTTAAAATACCATGTATATCTACTTTTATTTTCTTACGATGATTTTTCATTAGATTCTATTTAGATGGAGTATATAAGGTACACTTTAAAATTCACTTATGTATACTTAATTTTCTTTTTAGTGCCATGGAATTACAATCCTTTCTTTTCATTATTTGCTTAAAATGTCATAGGATGTAGATTTTGTTTTAAAAATTTATAGTTGAAGTGTTTACCTATAATAGTAATTTTTCATCATTTTTCTTTTTTCTAGTTATAATGGAAATTGATCCTGATATAAGAAACGAAACAAGTTTTCTAAGAAATATGAAAATAGAAAATGCCGTAAAATACCCTCATCAGAGACATTTACAAATATCAAATATTTATCCTGTTAGACTTTTTCACCATTTATCTTTTATTAATCTCATTTAGGAAAAAAAAAGATATTTTCAGTGTTATGTTAGTAAAATATAGTTTAATTTAAATCTAATTCAGTATGTTTTATTTTTTAATTATTTTTAATTGTATGTTTTCTTTGCAGCAAAGATGTTTTTCTTCTTAGTGAGCTTTTTGCAATGATTCTAGTAAATTACCGGGATGCTGCTTTCATGTGTAAAAGCGCAGAATTTCTTTCTTCATTAGATCTATTTTGTAGAAGAAAAATGTTTTAAAATTTGTTTTTGTAAAGAAAAAAAAAGTCGAAATTTTTTTAATTCAAAATAATCTAATGGTTTATTTAACAAAAAGTTAGATATTTTAAAGATTTGAATTTATGGAATTAGTGACGAAAACCAAAAGAGTACCCGATTTTCATCTGCATTGAACACTTAATTAATATTTAAAAATATTAAAAGCTCTATATTTCTTTATATACTATTTAATACGTACGAACATTTTCTCTCCACTTGCCGTCTATTTAAAAATATTTATATGCCAGAAACTGCAATAATTATTGAAATTATTCTACACACTGCAATGAATTAATTATAAAAAAATAAAATTATTTATGTATCAAACATTTAATATGTTCCTATACTGCTACGATTTCGTATTAGAAATCTGATCTGAAATGAGAATCTTTATTTTCAAATAAAATAACTTTTAAAAACCAATTTTATTAAAAACAGAATATTGAAAAATGTTCAAAATTTGTTACAGTTTGAAATAAAATTTGCATCAAATTTGTTAGTCTTGGTTTAAGTGCCAAGTTACGCATTGAATTAAATTAGTTGCCATTAGTTGAAATTAGTTGCCACAAATTTACTTTTTTAATAAACTACCAAAATTGTATGCGTAGTTTTTAAGAGAGACCTTTATATGGAAATGAATTAGTAATTTTTTTTCTTTAGCTAATATAAAAATCAATGTGAGTATTTAAAAATTCAAATTCATTTAATACACTACCTTTCCATAAATGACCGGACACTTTCAGATGCGTTATAAAATGACTCAAAAAGTACTTAACAAATCATCTTGAAACTTCAGGAGTGTAATGAACATTTTATAACTCACGTAGTTCAGTTATTTGTTTGTGCCAAAAGTGAAAATGGGACCAGTAAAATATTAAAGAAAAATGAGGGTATTTGGCATCACTCAGTATAAAGTAATGCTCGAAATACAATCTGGCTGTAGCATATGGTTATGGGTCTCATTTTCTGTATAAATTTTTAAGTCTCTACTGCATGTAATCAGGGAGATATAAAGATTTCTTTAAAAAATTGCCGAACATTTTTTTTTTTTTTTTTTTGCTATAACATGCAAGGTATTAAATCCAGTGCAAAGCTATATTCGGGAAACTCAATATACAACATTAGACACAACATACTGCAATCAGAATGAAAAAAATATTAAATATCTAATGAAATGTGAGCATTTTTACTAAATAATTTTTAACTGTACATGACTAAGTTTTAGCTAAATTTCATTTGTATGATTTATAGCCAAATGCATTAAACTACTTATATAAAAACCCCAAACAAGTATTGTGTAAACTCAAAAAGTTCTACGCCAAAGAATGAACTGGTCTTCAGTTTCTTTCGAAGAAACGCTAAAGTATAAGGAGTTTTACTCACATTTTTATTTTAATTCAATGAACGGTAATGCAATTTTCTGTGATTGTAAATAAATATTGGGAAAACCCTCTTAACAATTTCTTTTTTGGGGAACAGCTAAAATTCAGTTTATTCTATGACGTAGAACTTTTTGAGTTTACACGATTTTTGTTTGGGGTTTTTACATAAGTAGCTCAATAAATTTAACTGTTAAATTTTGAAAATGAAATTTCACTGAACATTTACGCATGCGCAGTTAGAAATTATTTAGTAAAAATACTCATATTTCATTAGATATTTAATATTTTTTTCATTCTGATTGCAGTATGCATTGTTTAGTATGTCGAGTTTCCTGAAAAATAATTTGCACTGTCTTTTCATACTTTGCGTGTTATAGCTAAAAAAAGTGAAATTTTTTTTGAGAAACTTTTATCTCTCTGATTATATGTGGTAGAGGCATATAAACTTAAAAGAGTTAATGAGAAAGAGTCCTATAATCACATGCTACTGCCAGATCGTATTTCAAGCATTAATTATTACGGGGTGAAGCCAATACTTTCATTTTACTTTAATTTTTTTTACCGGTTCTCCTTTTACACCCCTGAAGTTTCAAAATGATTTGTTTAACATTTTTTGACATACTTTAAAAAATGTCTGAAATCGAAAGTGTGCTGTCATTATGGAAAGGTACCTAACAAATTTTTAGTACGTCTTTCTTTCTTTCTTTCTTTTTTTTTTTTTTTTTTTTTTTTTTTTTTTCATTTAGAAAGTTTACACTTTTTTAAGAGCATAATTCATTTTAAACGATTAGTGTTTTAATTACATTCTTAATTGTTTTAAGTTAATATCTAATCAAAATGTAATATATATATATATATATATAAGTACATATGTTTGTGAAAATATTTTTTTTTTTTTAATGTATTTACAAAGTGGATGTATTTTTTGAGTGAAAGAAACTGAGGTTGTTAATACAGATCTACAAATATAATGTTGGCAAAATCTATTTATTTTAGTTGATACCTATATTTTTAATCTGCTGAAGCCGAAATTGAAGCCAATTTTCCTCTGTTACACATAGCTTTCGCCAATACAGGGTGTCTACCGACACAAATCCTTCTCTTTCAGTAGTTTCTAGTATGTTTCCATAATTAATTGTAATTAATCATGGAATCATACTATAAAAGTAATCATATAATTATATTGGTGGAAGAGTCATGAAAAAAATAGCGCACCCTGTATTGATAAAAATATGTATATGATAGAGTAAAATCTAGTTTCGGTTTCAGCCGAGCAAAAAACATCAATATCAGTTATAATTATCAAATGAAAATTTTAGATTTAGACCTGTGAGATCTTTCAGTATTGAGTCATATAAAATGAGGGAATTAAGTTTTTATTTTGGTATGGACTAAATATAACCGAGCATTATTAAGCAAACATATGACATATTTTGGAATTATTTCTGATCATTTTATTAGAAGTATCATAATATAAGTCAGCTTCGTTTTTAAATTTATATTAAAAGTTTAATAAATGCAAAATGTACCACAACATTAATAAAAATTGTAGTTAAAAACTTGTTACAGCGCATCATTACAAATCCTACCAAAGGTAATACAAGCTTAATCAACTTTATACCTCTGAATTTTAATGTAGTTTTGATAAAAAAAAAAATATATAGCATGTCTATATGCATACTGAAGTCCGGTCTTGTCCCATCAATTTCCGAGGAGTTCTTATCTCAAAGTTTGAAGGCGGGAGGTGCAAAATTCGATCTCAGGTTGAGATTTTCAGCCTACCCATTCGAAATTTTTCAAGGTTTTCTTAAAAAACTTTTGTAAATAAGGGATAAAACACCTTAGAATGACCTACACATAAGGCATTCTATACAGGCCTAGAACTCTGGAGTAACCAATGTGATCTTACCACCACAATAATATTAGTATATTTAGAAGCCTATTCAAGACACTCTAAACTGACGCGCATTCAAAATAAATCCCAAGGCTATGAATTTACAAGTGCAAAAACATCCAACTTTAAGTTTCTTTTCCTTAAGTTGTATAAGAATCTGTACTTATGTAACGTATTTACTAGATTCTTACCTATATTCATGAAGATAAACTTACTGTTGGATATTTCTGTACTTGTAAATTGATAATAATGGAATTTATTTTAAGTATATGCCAATTTAGAGTGTCTTCGATACTAATATTTAATAGGCGTTAGTTAAAGCCGACTGGCTGTGCTAGGTTTCCAGACCTGTGGGGATTGCCGAAAGTGTAGGTCTTTCTAAAATGTCTTATCCCATACTTATACAAGTTTTGGAGAAATCCGCGGAAAATTCCGAATGGGTAGGTTGAAAATCGCAACCTGAGATCGAACCATGCACCTACCGCCTTCAAGCGTTGAGAGCAGAGCTTCTCAGCCAATGGTGTGGCCTTCAAATATTAGGTATTTTTACATGGACAAATTTACTGAGAATTTCATAATATTATATACGAAATTTACAGAGACTTGGATATTCTTACGTATGTAATTTTACAGAGACTTGGATGTTCTTCCATATGTAATTTTACAGAGATTTGGATGATTTTACATATGTAACCTTACAGAGACGTGATTATTTTTACAATGGTAAATTTACAGAGACTTATATGCTTTTACATGCTCGAATTTACGGAGACTTGCATATTTTCACATATGCAGATTTACAGAGACTATGATGTTTCACAGATTTAAATTTATAGAGACTTGAATATTTTGATCTATGTAAATTTACAGAGACTATGATTGATTTACAGAATAGTTTCTCTGCATTTTGACAGAATCTCTTTTTTTAATTCTCTGTAAATTTACGTAAGACTTAATATAATTAATTACCAATAGATTCTCTGTAAATTTACAGAAAAATTTTTAACAGTGTAGCAGCTCAATGGTTTGAGAGAATTTCTCTCAACGTGAGAAGTTGCCTTTCAAGAAGTCGATTAAGTGAAAAATGGCTCAATTTGAGAGAATTGTCCCTTTCCATTTTTAGAGGGAGTGTCCCTATAAAAATCTATAAATGCTTGACTCACTAAAATCTGTGCAGTTCGTGAGACGGTCACCTGTAACAAATATATAAATTTACAGCTTAGTCGAATGAGGAGTTCAGACGCTATCTCATTTTAAATAATTAAGCCCGTAAGCCACAATGAAAAAGAATTTTTATCTGTGTAACTGTAAAAAGACTATAAGTGCTAGATTCTACAAAACTGATGCAGCTCGTTTGAAAGTTATCTATAACATGCATATAAAGTTTTAGCTCAATCGGATATTTCGTGTAGACTAGGGTGGGCTGATTTTTTTTTTTTTTTTCGAAATTGATTTTGGTACAGAATGAAAAAGTTACGTAATAGACCAATTAGAACTCACAAGAATTTTTATAAAAATTAATCAATATATAGCCGCGCCCCTCTGACATTCAAAAATGGAAAAAAAAGAACGGAAAAAAGCTTTTTTTGGAAAAAAAATATATTTTGAAAAAATATCCAAAATTTTTAGACATTCATTAAAAATGTTACATAATATGTCAATTAGAGCCCATAAAAATTTTTATTTATTTTTCTTTTTTCATTATTTAACCGTGCCCCTCTGAGATCAAAAATTGGAGAAAAATGAAAGAAATATCGGATTTTCTGAAAACCTGTACTATGATAAACTATTCATTATTTTTCTTAATTAGTATTGATATAACTGATTAATTAATTAGTATTACGAATAAAAATTCTATAACTATTACTTTACTTTATTATTTTTTTACTTGGTTAAGTATAATAAACATATTTTTTCTTGTATATAAGCATATTTTCTCTTACATAATAACAAAATAAAGATTAAAGCAAAAATATACAAATTTATGTTGGATTTAATAGTACCTTCTGCTTATTGAATATTAGGTACTCGAATAATATTGTCCTTTATTGTCAAACGTTGGGAGTTCTTTTCTTGCGTGAAGTTTGCTACGAATATAGCCATCCCTTGCAATCTCACCACACACTTTCATTGCAGCTTCAGATACTAATTTAACACATCGTTCAACAGATTGCGTATGACATGGTAATTTTTCGAATGTCATTAATTGACTCTCTTCTTTTTTGCATATTTCTTTCAAGTCTTTATCCTTTAAATGCATTGTAAGAGGTGGTTTTCTTACAACAGAGTTTGACCAATCATTTAAATCAATGTAGTCGTCTGCTTCGAAATTAACTTTAGGAGGCTTGAAAACTCGTAAATCATTCAAGTCCTTCGTTTTTATTTGTCGAGAGCCTAGAATGCGCCTAACTGCTAGTTCTCGGATGTGTTTCCTGGAATCATGCAACATTGCTACCAACCCAAGCAGCACCGAAACGTTCTCTGAACGTTCAAAAATTGTTCTGCAAACACGTTCTAAGAACGTTCACTCTGAACGTGTTATAGACGTCTATTTGTCCATCTTGAAGACGTACAATAGTACGGTTCAGAGAACGTTCAATGAACGTGTAACTATCACCATCGGTGTTATAGATGCGTTCTGAGAACGTTCTATGTATACGGTCTGAGAACGTTCTAAACGTTTTTAGAACGTTTTTAAAACGTTATACACATTTTCAGAACGTTCTAGAAAACGTACTGTAAACGTTCTAAAATAGTATAGAAACGTTCTGAAAACGTTTTATACACACGTTCTCACAACGTTATGTAAACAATTTTTGAACGTTCTTTGAACGTGCTAAAAATGTATTTAATGTATAATAAAATGGAAGAACTCGCAACAATTGTTCCTGTCCGAAAGAAGACACGACCCTTCGTCAGACGAACATAGTAGGCACGAGTGCTGCAATTACAAGAGCTACGTTGTAGTTTTTTTTGCAGCACTCGTGCCTACTTTGTTCGGTTGATGAAGGGTTGTGTCTTTTCTCGAACCGAAACAATTGCTTCGAGTTCTTGAATTGTTTTGTGTGTATGCACTTCTTATTTTATATACTTTTTTTCAATTCTTTCCTTATTTCTCTTATTTTTCTTTTCTTTTCTTTTTTTCCTTTTTGTGTATTTTTTCTTTTTTCTTTCTTTTCTTTCTTTTTTTTTTTTCGCAATAAATAATTGTCCTAGGTATATGAAATTTTGCATACATGTATTGAAATATGGTATAAAAAAAGATCAAGTATTTTAAATATTTTGGATAAATATTTGAATTCAAAAACAAATAAATAAATAAATTCAAGATTTGGAATATTTTGAAAAAATTTAAGATATATGCCCCCTGCTAACTAATTATTATTCCCCCCCCCCACTAGATTTTGCATCATTATAATTTAACAATAGAATATAACCATATTTGGATATTAATTTTAATAAGTTAAGCAAAAAAAAATTAAAAATATTTTTATTTCTAAATTTTGAAACTTACTGAAAACTTTTAGCATTCAAACACAAAAATATTTTACTAAATTTAAATTATCAATGAAATCTCAAATTAATGCTCAGATATGTTACATATTCTATTTTTAAACTATAATAATGCACAATCAATGGAAAACAAAAAATAAAAATTAGTTAAAAGAAGTACACAAGTGTACAAAATTAAAACAATAAACTGTTTTCTCTTTTTTTTTTCCCCCATAATTCTTAAACAAATAAACACAGAAGTATAAAATTTGGATAGCATGTTTTTTTTAAATACCATGAATCGAATTTTATATAACTATGGCATAAGTAATAATTTTTAAAATAAAAATCAGTAAATTTTTCTCAAAAGTAAACTTTGAAAAAATGAAAAATTTCAGAAATTTTTGGAAAGAAAACTTAATGAAAAATGGTCATGAAGATGCATTACAGATAGATTAAAGTTGTACATACATCCATATTTTAAATTAAAACCGTATATTTCTTCTTGTAGTCATTTTTTTTTTTTTTGTTTGTTTGTTTGTTGCTTCTTTTTTCTTTATTTATTCGCGTGTGAATATTTTTTTTTTTTTTTTTTAATTTTACATAGAAACATGAAAATCGGATAAGACGTTCATTATTAAATTATTTATCGATGTTTTTATTATTCTGGTGATGGTCACAGTTTATACAAATTAGTAATTATTATTATTATTATTAAAGTTATGTAAAATTCGATTAATGATATGATAACGAACATGTCATCCAAATTTTATGTCCATGTGTTTATTTGTTTAAAAGTTATGCTCAAAAGAAGAAAATGGGAAAGCAGTTTTGTTCCTTTAATTTTGAACAGCGGTGTATTTTAAATACGTTAAAAATAAAATAAAATAAAATAAAATAATTTTTATTTATTTATTTAAATAGATTCAGTGAAATTTACTTAATATTTTCATATTTCAAATCATGAGTATGCAAAATTTATTTAAATTATTGTGTTTGAGTTTATAAATTTTACATACACCATTCAGTGAAGTATAAGAGTGTAAAACGTGGTAAAACTTTTTGAAATATAAATAAATAATTAATTAAAAGTTTATTTTGCAAACAAAACAAATATAATAAAATAATAACAATAAAATACAACGCTCTAAAAAAAGTTCTTTGAACGTTCTAAAATTGTATTATATATATATTGTTTGTTTTTATTTTCTTTATTATTATGAAGATGATTTTTATTTTCTTTTTATTTCTTTGCTTTATTTTCTTTTACACTTTTTGCCCTCTCTTGTGATTTTTTTGTTCGTGTGTGTGAGAATAATTGACTTAATTTTGTAAAATGTTACATACATGCATTGAAATATAACAAGATCAACTATTTTCAGCTTTCTGGAAAACTATAATTAAAAAAATATTTAACTCAAAATGTTGATTTTTTTTTTTTTTTTTTAAGTTTTAAGATGCTTATTGCTGACTAATTATTATTATTTTCTTTCTTTTTACATTATTATATTTTAACAATTGAAACTAACCATATTTGGGTCATTAAATTGAGAATTCGTTGTTAAGTTAAAAATTGCAAAAATATTTTTATGTTTAAATACTGAACCTTATTGCAAACTTTGGCATTTAAACACAAAAATATGTTTAAAATTTTAATTTATCAATGAATTGACAAATTAATAATCAGATATGTTATATATTCTATTGTTAAATTAAATAATGTACGATCGATGGAAGAAATAAAAATATCTAAGAGAAGTATTTTAAATAATTTCAATAAAATATTATTATTATTATTTTAAATATAAAAAGGTTCTATGAAGTTTTCACATACAATGTTTAAAAAATGCAATTTTGCTGCCAGAAATTCTCTGTAATGACAGAAAAATACATTTTGTCAACGTAATTTTTCCGTAATTTACGACAATTTTCTCAAATTACAAAGAAATTTTGGTAGCAAAGTTGCATTTTTTTAACAGTGTACTTAATATCTTTACATTTCAAAACATGTGTATGTAAAATTTTATTGAAAACATTGATTTAAAATTTATAAATTTTACATACACATGCATTGAAATATAACAATAATAAATATGATAAAATTTCTTAAAATAAAAATTAAATAATAAAACTTCAATTATAAAATCTTTAAAAATATACCTGCTAATTTCCCGCCTGTTTTTAGATACTACAGTGTTACAATAAAATCTAAACATATACTCAAATCCATCTAACATTAAACTCTAGTAACATAAAATCGAACGGGAAAAAATTAAAAAGTAGTTAGCGTGAAATGTTTAAAATATTAAAGTTTTCAAATTTAATTTTCTTTAAATTTATATGGTTTTCGAGAAATTTTAATTTACTTAATTTTGTTAAATTTCAATGTAAACTTATCTGTATGGATTATCCAGAAAAACATTTATATCCAAGTGTTAGGAACTCTTTCAAACACAATATGTAGATTGTAGAAGGAGAATGTACTTTGGTCTTAGTCCTTGAAGTACGTGTTTGTGCAACGGATACATCAACTGGCAAACCCGATGAGAATTTTGCGGTTTGGCGATTTTTTCGTTTTTTAAAACATGCTTTATGTGCATGTGAACAATGTATGCGTATATTTCGTGCAGTGTATTTAAGAGCAACACTTTTCTTGAATGTCATTTAGCAAACATCAGAACTCCTATTTCAGTAATTTCAGTTATCCGATCGCCAGATAAATAAAGAAATAAATAAGAAAGGAAATAAAGGAAAAGAAAATAAAAGTTACGCTTTAATCATGTACTGTCAATTTTTAAAACAGAGAAAATTTAATTAGAAATAATAGAGAAATAAAGAAAAGAGGTACAGAAAAGAAATAAGGATAGCAGAAAAAAAGCCAAGTCGCAATAAATTTGCCAAAATGACTTACTTCTGGAATAACTAACAGATGGCCAGATTATTAACACACGTGCCGGAATAAACTGCTGACTAAGCGAAGTAATTTCTTTTCTTCATTAACATCCGTCTCTTAAAAAAAAAATCATACTATTTAAAGTTTAATTTTTCTTAAATTTAGTATGTTGGGGCCATCACAAAACTTTCTACTATATTTTTCCATACAAATCTATGCAGTACTATTTATTAAAATTATTATTTATCAAAATTATTTTCTATAACGAAAACTGATGATTTTTATCCGAAGGAAGCATAACATAAGTATCCAAAGAAAGTCAATTTTCTGATTTGCAGAAGATATGTTTTATAAATAAAAAATGTAAAAAGAACTTTCTTTTAAATTACCACACATTTAGGGTTAAACAATTTTTTAAAGATATATGGACGTCTTTCTTTTGTAAAATATCCATACTGAAAATTTTAATCAATGGATCGCGATGCTCTACCAAATCGCCATTGCATTTTTATATTTATTTATTTATTTATTTATTTATTTATTTATTTATTTTTTTGTGGCTGACTATTATAAATATATTATTTCACATGGAAAAGTTAAAAATAATTCGCATTTATGTATACGAAATTTTGTCCTATTCTGCCATATCAAAAATTATGAAAATGAAATGGGATGATAGCGCCACCTGTTGAGCGAATGTAATCAGCAAGTTTAGTTAAACTACGCTCTTTAATTTCTAAGATACAGCTTCGATAATATTTTAAAATTTAATAATTTAATCAGAAAACAATTAATCAACTCAGCTTTATACAAATTGCATTTTTATATCTGTATTTTTGTGCAATTTTCACCAAAAAATGCTGAGATATATCTATCTCGAAAATCGCAGAAAGTACTAGCAGCACCATCTGTCAGCGGATATTATATACACAAACTGTGACATCACATTTTGTCATAATATATGTCGTACATACAAGGTATAGTAAATATATGGAATTATAAAAGCTGAGATATAACCTTTTCATAAGCGGAAACGTAGCAGCGCTACCTGTCATCCGATATACACCCACGCTGAATCGGCAAAGATTTACATAATATCAATACCAATTACCAAGTTTAGAGCATTTATAAATAATAGAAGTTGAGCCATTGCCATCTTGTTAATAAAATTAACTTGCAGAACACTAGCACCATTTGTCAGCCGATACGTATCCAAACTGAATTAGCAGAGCAATAATTAAATAATAATTAATAATAATTAGCATTAATTAATAATAATATTATTATAATTATCATTAATTAATAAATAGCAATAAATAAAGTTTAATTTTTTCCCCCTACCTCATCAATATTACTTTTCAACAGTTATTCTATCATGACGTGTCAACAAAACGTAAAACTGAATATAAGGCAACAAAAATTAGAAAAAAAGGCATTTTATTAAATTCGTTATAATTACACTGAGACAGAACGTGTTACGACGGTGATACACTTGAACGTTTTTCATAGTACTAGAATTGTACGTTTTATAGATGGTACAAAGCAAACCTTTTCAAAACGTTCTAAATAACACTATTTTTGAACGTCTAATAGAACGTTCTTTTGACACGAAACACGGTGTTTGAACGATTGTTACCGTTATTAGACGTTCACAGAACGTTTCTGTGCTACTTGGGAATAGATTTTCGGGATGCGCATAATATGCATTGTTTCACAAAACTTTAAAAATAATTTTCTTAGCTTT
The DNA here is from genome assembly GCA_963930645.1 of Salticus scenicus. NCBI lineage: Eukaryota > Metazoa > Arthropoda > Arachnida > Araneae > Salticidae > Salticus > Salticus scenicus. The sequence continues at coordinate 111,153,994 of OZ005654.1, read as the reverse complement.
GTCTGGAAGCTGCTTTGAAAGGGATATCATTTTCCAAAAAATGTTGGGGACCATACTGGCAATGCGATTTCATTTTTATTTCAAACCACATTGGAGCATAAACCAGCATTACATATTTCACAAGTATTATAAGATTCTCTGATGGGCTTGGTGTGCTAATGTATAACCGTAACAAACGGTTTGCGGTAGTCAGCCATCGTGCATGAGTAAGTTTGCCTGGATTACTGTAAGTCAACATAGGAGAACTAGTACCATCTTTTATGGCTTGATAGATGCGATACAAATATTTTTTATCTGTACTTAGCATTCTAATATCTTGCGGATCCAAATGCTAAAGTATAGAGTCCATTCTATCAAATTTGTCCACTGGATGTTTCTCACAGTCTTTTAAAAGCAATCCAATAGGTCCAAGAATATGAATATGGTCCCCTTTTGCAACCGTCTATTTCTTAAATAAGGTGTCTTAGTGGCAACTCATTGGTATGAAGCAAACATACATTCCACTGTAGTGGTCTTCCAATGTTTGTCTCAAGCAAACGTATTACTCCACCTTTCCATCCCGTATTTACATTTCTTCTGTCACATCCGATAACTGATAGGTTCTGCAAACTTATGTTATTCTTTCTTGTAAATTCTATATTACCTTCGGCTATTTCTTTTGCACTTTCACCAGAAGTTAACGATATATGACCCATATATTTGCTATCTGGTTCCTCTATTAATGGTACATGCGCTTCTGATGTTAATTTTCGATGACCATGTATTTGTTGAATAGTTTCCCATCAAAATACAAACTCTTAATAGATTTTTCTTCAAATAGCCTTAAATAATTTTCCCTTATTTTTTTCTTTTCTTCTCTATTTCTCTTCTCACTTTGTTTTTATCAACTATATATGTTTGTTGCCCAGTCGAAACTAAATTGAAATTAGCCAAACCTGAAGTAGTAATTTTGGCCACTTCTCTACTTGAGGCACCAGTGAAATCTGTAGCCAATGCTGTATGAGGCATAGAAATTCTCACTTGATCTGACGATCTTGATGGCGTTTCAGTTTGTTAATGTTTTCTTAAAAGAGGATAAGACCTCTTAAAATCTTGATCTGCATTTTTGTATCCATTTCTGACTCAATCTCTAATTCATTATCTTTCAAAATATTATGAGATTTTTTATTTTGAAACCCACTTGCACTGGGCATTGACATTTTATTCTTGTTCGGACAATCGGATATTTCCATTTTTCGACGTACTCGTTTTTGTAGTTGGTGGGTTGTTATCCAGATTTCCAATAATCATTTTTCTAACTGTCCTTTGATCAATTAAAAATTCTTTTTCTCTCTCAGGAACTTTTAGTTTTTTTTTTTTTTTCGCAAGAATATAAATCTTGGCATTTACAAGCACAAATATTGAACAATTTTGTGGCATCTGCTTTAAATTTCTTCAATTTCGATTGTAAAAACGGCGTATTCCTAGATTTAGCAGGTTTTATAACGTTCTTATATTTACAGTTGTAAGATAAAAGCATGGCAGTAACTCGCTTTAATGATACAACAGGAATCGAAGCACGTTTCCATATATCAATAATTTTTTTTGCTACCGCTGCGGCCACAGTTCTTGAAGAAGGTTCTTGACTTTTGTCTTCCTTTATTTGCAATCTGATACTCTCATAACATCTTATTATGTCCTCATAAGTTAGGAGATAAACAGCATCAGAAGGGAATAAATCTTTCCCTGTTCCAAACAGCGGACGACTTGAGTTTGCTCGCGTCACTTTTTTAATTACGCGTTTCTCCATAATAACCGTTTCATTTGACAAACAAACGTAGAATGAAACGAAATCCAATATTTAATCTTATCTATTAGTTAAATTAACCTTGGAAGCAATGGGAGCAGTACAATGCCATTTATCGTTTGAAATTTGAACGAAAAGAAACAAAAACGGAAGTACGGTATACAGAGCTGCCAACCTAATCCGGCAAATTGTTAGTACCGCCCTTTTTTCTACACCACTTAATTTTTAAAGTAATTGTCTTCAAATATATTTGTGATGAATTAAGAAGAAAAAAACTCTAAAAAATGACTGGTGTAGAAAAAGGGGCGGTACTAGCAATTTGCCGGATTAGATTGGCAGCTCTGGGTATAAGATAAGCTTCAATTTCTTATGTGCATATGTATGCTTATTATTTTTAAATAAGCGAGTAAAATTATTTGAATTTTATTTGGATTGGTTCGTAGTAACGCATTATGTAATATTTTAGTTATATAGTATAACCAGTTTCAACTTTTTTTAAATATACTTTTGTCAAAAAACCCGGCTTTTCATCTTTTTCTCAAATTTTTAATGTCAGAGGGGCGCGGCTAAATATTTGGCAAAATTGATGAAAGTTTTTGGGGTTCTAACTGATTCATTAGGTAACATTTCTGCAATATACCAGAACAAAATTCAAAATTAATTTTTGAAATTTAATTTTTTTGAATAAAAACTATTTTTTTTTTCTATTTTTCAGTTTTTCAGTGCCAAAGGGGCGCGGCTAAATATTAAACAAAACTGATAAAATTTTTAGAGGTTTCTTACACACCCATTACACAACTTTTTCGCACTATACCAAAATCAATTTCAAATTATAATTTTTTCGGCCCACCCTAGTGTAGACGCTATCGAACTTTAACGAATTTGAGCCCATAGGGCATAATGACAAAGGATTTTTCGTTGTGTCCCTGTAAAATATATATATATACGTGCTTAATTCACGAAAATCACTGTAGTTCGTGCAACGGTGACCTACATTATGTGTACAATTTTTCAGCTCAATCGAATGATACGTTTAGACGCTATCGAACTTTAAAAAATTTGGGCCCACAGACGATAAAGATAAAGAAATTTTCGTTGTGTCCATGTAAAAATCTATAAGTGCTAGACTCACTGAAATTTATACAGCTTGTGCGACGATGAGATGTAATATGTATGCCAATTTTCAACCCAATCGGATGAGGCTCTTAGACGTTATAGCATTTAAAATAATATGAGCCCATAAGGCACAGTGATAAAAAAATTTTCTTTGTGTTCCTCTAAAAAAATTATAAGTGCTCACATGGTCCAAAATATATATAGTTAGTGTGACAGCGGTGTATAACATGTATATAAATTTTCAGCTCAATCCGATATGGCGTTTAGACCTTATCGCACTTTAAAGCATTTCAGCCCATAGGGCATAATGATAAAGTATTTTTCGTTGTCTCCTTGTAAAAGAACTATACGTACTAGATTCACTAAAATTTATTCACTTCATGCAAGGGCGACTTGTCACACGTGCATAAATTTTCAGCTCAACTGAATGAGATATTTAGACACTATTGCAGTTTAAAAAAATTGCGACCATATAGACCATAACGATAAAGAATTTTTCTTTGTGTCCCTGTAAAAAAACTATAAACGCTAGATTCACCAAAATTTATAAATTTCGTGCGATGGTGAATCATAATATTTGTATAAATTTTCAGCTCAGTCGAACAGACATTTAGACGCTATCGCACTTTTAAATTTTGGCCCATAGACCCATAAAGAATTTTTCTTTGTGTGCCTGTAAAAAAACTATAAGTGCTAGATTCACAAAAATCAATAGAGTTCGTACTATGGCGAGCTATAACATATATACTAACTTCCAGTTCATTCGAATGAAGCATTTAGGAGCTGTCGTGTTCACTGACATACATACACACATACATCATCGAAAAAAATAATAAACAGAAATTCAGGAAACCTCAAAACGTGTAGAAACACCAAAATCTCAAATTTGGATTTTTCATATGGTTACGATACTTTCCTAACTATAGTGTTCGGAAAGTAAAAATAATAATAATAATAAAAAAGTCTTATAAATACATTACTTATTAAAAATAAATAAAGAAATAAATTATAATAAAGAAAATATAAAAATAAATAAAATAAATAAATAAATAAAAGAAAACTATCGAAGTTTTATTGGTTACATTAAATACAGGGTGATTAAAAAACTACCCCGATATATGAAACCATAGCTACTATACTGTTCCGAGAAACTGAATAAAAATTTGGTGGAAAGTATTTTGAGGTATACGCTCAAGAATTATATAAAAAAAACACAGTTAAACTCTAACAGTTACGGTTACAGTGACAAAATTTCGAAAATTTCAAATGGCAACACCTACTTTTTTTTTATTGAAATGGAATCTCTATAGCAAAAAAACATAAATAGCGTTGGAACGGTACTTCTAGCATGAAAATCGCCAATGCTAGGCATACTAAGAAAAAAAGAGAAAACAGCTGTGATGTGCCTACCAGAGCGCGATTTACATTTTCTTAATGACGTCACATTTCACACTGAGACTTCGGCTCTCACTAAAGTCTACTGATTCTGCTTCGAAACGAGAAGAATAGACCACGGTATTCTTAATTTCATGTAGGTCTACTGAATAAGGGTTTTAATTTCGTTATTAGTTGTAAGACGCCGTCATGAGTGACGTCATCACACTAAATGAAAATAAGGCATTGTGAAATGCGTGATGTGCATCTTGCTTTCTTGCTCTGTGAAAAATATGCCGCTTACTGGGAAACATCATTATCATCATCAAAATCGGTTTTGATTGCCATTTTGCAATGCCTTGTTTTTCACGTACTGTGATGACGTCATCATGACAGCGTCTTACGACTAACAACGAAATTAAAGCTTTTATTCAGTAGCTTTACACCAAATTAAGGATACCTTGGTCTCTTCTTTTCGTTTCGAAGCAGAATCAGTAGACTTTAGTCTGAACCAAAGACTCAGTGTGAAATGTGACGTCATTAAAAAAATGAAAGTGGTGCTCTGGTAGGCACGTAACAGTGGTTTTTTTTTCTTTTTTTCTTAGCCTACTAGCGCTGCCGATGTCTGTGCTAGACGTACTATTCCAACGCTATTTATGGGTTTTTACTATGGAGATTACATTTCAATAAAAAAAGTAGGTGTTGCCATTTGAAATTTTCGAAATTTTCTCACTGTAACCGTAACTGTTAGAGTTTAACTGTTGTTTTTTACATAATTGTTGAGCGCATACCTCAAAATACCTTCCAACAAATTTTTATTCAGTTTCTCGGAACGGTATGGTAGCTGTGTTCGCATATATCGGGGTAGTTTTTTTCTAATCACCCTGTACATAAAAAAGAATACTACAAAATTTTAAATTTACATTAAGATTTGAAAATACGAAATGCAGATAACAAGTTTTTAGAAAACAAATTTTATTCCTCACATAAAAATGCGGTCCAAAGAGTAATTACTACAACAAAATTCATAATGAAGTGAAGATTATTTCAGAAAAATTGCATTTTTAAATAAACGTGTTTATGAAAGATTAAAAATAATGTATTTATAACCTTTTTGCAACTATGAAAATACGTTACCTAGAAATAAATTAATTTATTTCTGAAAATATGTTGGGATTGGATTTTATAAATTAATGTCACTTTATAATAAAGAGAAATATAAATATTTATATTGAATGCTTACATGTTAAATTATAAAATAATTAAAAATAGATATTTACAGCAGTAAAATAATTTTTAAGTATATAATAAACTTAAAAAAAAAAAAAAAAAATATGATAGAATAATAAAAGTAAATACCCTTTATATTTTTTTAAAAAGTGCAGAGATTTTGATTTTTTTTTTTTTTTCATTTTCTTTTTTTTTTTTTTTTTTTTTTTTTGTTTGTGTGTGTATAAGAAAGCTAAAATTTAAAAAAAGAAAAAAAAAATGATTTGAATATTAATAATCTTATTAAATTTATTTTGTTGTAATAAAAGCGGATTGAGTTTCGAAATTTAAATGTCAGAGGAAGAAAAAAATAATAGTAATAATAACAAATGTAAATTAAATGTTTCCTGAAAAATATTTAGTTTTCTTTTTTTTTTAATAAAATTACTTTTGGACTGATTCGACAATTACTTGTAAAAAGTACTATCATATTTATTAAATACCTCGTTTCTTAAAATGCTTAAGAAAATATTTTTCAAATTATTTGGGGATTGCTTCAATAAAACTGTTTATTATTGAGAGTAAACATCGCCATTCGTCGCCAGTAACTAAACTCTTCAATACTCTATAAACAGATTTGTTATTGGAATTACTCTTTACATAAAATATATTTTTAAACTCCGTTTGCACACCATTAAAAGAAAAAAAATCTGATGTGGGCACCACATAACTCCCTTATACACTTTTAAAAATATACATAATGTTAAAAAACATTGTCATTGGACCCGAAACAGTTGGTTAAAAATATTTTAAAAAATGAATTATCACCGTGTTCTGAACTTTTCTGAAAGTTAGTTAAAAACCGATGCAAAATTTGTACTGGTAACGCTGACGAAGGCAGCAGGGACTCGAAAAAATTGGCTAAAAGTATTTAAAAAATGCATTTTAACCGTGTTCTGAACTATTCTGAAAGTTTCAAATCTCTAGCTAGTCGGGAAGTTAGTTAAACAAATTTTCTGTTGAACCATATAAACGCTGTCGAAGGCAGCAGTCACATGAAACAATTGGCTAAAAAATTTTTTAAAAATGCATTGTCACCGTGTTCTGCGTTTTTCCAGATGTTTGAAATGTCTAGCTAGCCGGGAAGTTAGTTTAAAATAGATTGCAAGATTTGTACTGGTAACGCTGCCGAAAAGTTTCAAATGTCTAGCTAGTCGGGAAGTCAGTTAAATTGAAAGATTTGTCCAAACCGTTTTTGAGTTACTACCGTTTTTTGATACATTTTGGCCATTATGAATCTAATTTTCCTAAATATCTCCAAAACGGAAAATCATACAATGTCCAAAAAGATAGGTGCACAACTAGATGTTATAACAAACCTATGTACCAATTCGCAACTTTCTACGTCCAACCGTTTTTGAGTTATGCGACATACTCACACACACACACACACACAGACACACATACATACAGACGTCACGAAAAATCGTGTAAAGTCCCTTATATCTCTAAAACGAGAGCTCGTGTTAAGACGAAACTTGGAGGTGTACAACTAGACATCATAACAGTCACACGTATAAATTGGCAACATTCACCGATGATTCGTTTTCGAGCAATGTGAAATGCAAAATCCATTTCGCAAACTATACTGTTTACTATACTGTTTACTATACTATATCTTTACTATACTTCCCTATACTTTGTATAAGGAAGTAAAAAAGTAGCCGGATCATAAAAATTCATAAATCATTTTTGTTTACCAAAATATTATAGATATACATTTTATATTTAATTTTGAAGCGAGTAACAGTAAAAAAAAAAAAAAAAAAAGCTAAGTATATTTTTCCCCTATTGTATCTTGAAAATGAAGTAGTAAGTAGTATAAATTTTAAAATAAAAGAAAATAAGATCTGTTTTAACAGTTTTAAATTTTTTATTGCAAAACGTCCAACTAGGTAAAAAGTAAATTTAGATAAATAGAAGAAAAGTAAATAAAACAATGTAAATAGAGGATTTCCCTCTAGAATAACATTAAGTTTGGCTACCGGAGATGGTGGATTTCTAAAAGATTTAGAAGAGCTTTAATGGAGGAAACGTCGATGTAACTTTTAATTGAATTTATTAATTTTTCTTTCTATTGTTTTTAATTTTTTTTCTTGAACTTTCAATTTATGTTTTGTTACTTATTGTATAATTTGCAGGACTGACGGCGCTTCTAAAATTTTATGTTCATTTTAATATATTGACACAACTATGTGTTCGTTCCTTTTTTTTTTTTTTTTTTTTTTTTTTTTTTAATAATAATACATTAAAATATTCTAAAAAAATCCCTTTTTCAAGAGAGGCGTGGCGTAACAATATAATAAAATGCATGTAAAATTTTAAGAACATTGCAAGCCCTGAAATCGGATCAATATTGACAAGGATTCTACAGAATATTGCATATTATATATTTCAGTTAAATATACGTAAAGTTTTAGCATCAGAAAACATTTCTTTTCTAGATGAAATTCTTTAAGACAGTTATAATAATAATAATAATAAATTTAATAATAATAATAATCTGCAGTGTCACTTACACGACTGTCTCTTACCCTCCATTCCAATTCTGTAAAGAAACATTACATATTAAATCATAAGATCAATAAGCTATGATAAAAAATTTCAATATATACTTTTAAAATAATCCAAAATAGGTTTAAGAATGGTTTTATTTGGCATATAATTCTGTTTGTGGGGCGCTATCGTCCCGCTCAATCTCCATTCAATTCTAGTGGCTACGTTTATTAAAAAAAAAGAAAAAAAAAAAAAAAAAAACATAGCTGCTATTAATTTGCCTTCAAATTTGCCAATCTTGATAAAAAATATTCAAGTGGCAAACTAATACCAACTTCAAAGTATCAAATTTGACTTTCCTGCAATTATTTGTTTTCAAGTTATGTTGATCAGATATGTATAAAGGTCAACCGCTATAATTAGATTTCGTAATCGGGAAACCTCAAAACGTGCTATTATACAAAAAACGAGAATTTAAAATAGAATTGTGGGTAAGAGAGAGTAAAATGAAAAAAAAATTATACTTTACAATTTAATCTGAATAACAGAAACAATTTAAATAACTTTAAAATGTCATGTGAATAATTCATTCTTTTGAAATAATCATTATTATTTTTAAAATTTAGTTTGTTTCAGAAGTCAACGGTGCTAGAAAATATTTTTATTTGTTTATAAGAGAACTAAATTTTTAAGCAAATAATCTTTGAATGGTTGTAATTCTTTTTCACGTGGCGCAATTTTCTAGAAATGAGCTATTTCTAATAGTTAAAAAATTATGTATAAACATCAATTCGTGTAAAGCGCTTTAAAAATCGTGTGTTAAATGTTTCAATAAAATATCAAATCGTCAATTTTTTCAATGTTTAAACTTCAAAATCTTTATATTCTTCGTTAACAAAGTGATTTATATAAAATGTTTTAATTAAACTACAGGAACTTTTGTACAAGTAAAGAAACTGTTAGAGAAAAATTCATTATTCCAATAAATAGTGCAAATAATGAAGACATGTTAAAATTTACAACTGAATGGAGCATCTTTAAAATTTAAATTAGCTCGATTCCTTGATTTATCTTCTTTAGAATATTTTTAAATAATTAGAATTTTAATGGTCTCCAAAAAACTACAGCACAAAACTTAACCTAATATGTCATTTAGAAAGAGAAAAAAAAATATTTAAATGTTTTTATTTGGTTTCATGTAAATCTATTGTCAAAGTTTATATTATAAAATATACAAATAGCAATTTTTAATCACTCTTACTGAAATATTTGGAAAATAGTTGTGGACAATGTACACAGGACATCAGTGATACTTATTATCGTACTTTGTTTTGATAATTTTAGTTTATCGGATCCTAAATTAAAGCAATTAGTAATATACAATAGTTAAATTTACAATAACACATGAAAATTGAGTCGAACTTAAATTCTCTTGAGAATTTTATAAGTTAATAATAATAATAATAATTATAATAATAATAATAATGTATAAAACTTCAAAGGAAACTTCAAAGGAAATTAATTCTTTTAAGGATATTTTCGACTATTTTATGTAAAAATTGAAAACGTCTGAAGTTATGCTGCAGAGCATATTGCATTAATATATGTATTATTTCATTAAAATAAATCGTACTGAAACGCATGTATATGGATATTTTACATTTATTGTGTAATTTTCGCCGATGGTTGGCGCTCTTTCCTTATTAAGACGGGCATCCTGTCATGGCAAAAGTTTAAATGCCTTATCTGGAGTTGTCATGACTGGCAAAAAGGCTAACTGAAATCGTCGGTTCATCTCCTGCGGAACAGGTGCAGGGACCGACCTGAAAGGGAAAAAAAAAAAAAAAAAAAAAAAAAAGATTACGATGCTAAATACTTTTACAAAATGAAACATTTTATCTGCTAATTAGACAAACAAAGTCGAGTTATTCAAATCATAAACACAAAATTTTGCACGAAAACCCACTATTTTATTTGTTACATGGACATCTGCCATTTACAAAATGTACTTCGATATTTTGATTTATATTTGGAACATTATGTTCAGACAGTTACGTCAGCGTGTTTGATATGTCCCCCTTAGAGCCCCTAAATAAAATAATAGGCCGGCGCATCACCGCCATTTTTTTTGCCTCCGAAGATGACAGCATTTCCGCTTGGCGTCCTTATCGCTTTCCTAATGATTTTAAGAGATCTTGATCTGAAGCTAATCCAGTCAAGATAAGAGCAATAAGCAACAATAATATTCCTAAAAACACATTTTTTTTCACAGTACATTCTCAGGATGTCATTTTATTCTGAGGATATCCTATGGATGTACTGGGGTAAGATGTATTGTTAGGGCGGTTTCTGTCTCTTTTACAAAAGGTTGCCAAAACTCAAATACACAATAATAGAAGGTCTGTGAACACCTTATATTCACTTCTTGAATGATTATAGCAGTTTATCGCTAAACAAACTTCCATATAATAGTTTACTTAGGTAAAATATGAAATATAATAAAACAAGTTACTCTAAAGTAAAGTAGACGATAAAAAAATGTTTGTCTTTTGTTTATCAGAGAAACGCGATGGGTACATGTGGTAACCCTAAGGCAACAAAATGCCTGATGCGCCAGCTCGTATATATAGGAGCCTTAGTCCCCCTCCCCCTTTTCAGACACTGAAAACAACTTTTTATCTAAACATGCAAAACGACCCTTGAAAATTCTGTCCGTAGCATTGAGCCGTAATTTTACAGATTTAAAAAAATGCACATCAATTTTTCACATTTAAAATATCTAATATGACAATTTTTCAAGGCCCTTACTCGGTTTTGAAATTTTAAAACAGTACTCCATTTCTTCCTAATGTATATAAATACTATCTTCCGTCACCTCCCCTAAACTTTTTACAACTTCAAAGTATGCTAAAACGATTCCTAACAACTCCCTCCCCCCCCCCCCCCAAAAAAAAAAAAAAAAAAAAAAACTACGAATATGGTTTTTTAAGTGTTCTGAATATGTTTTTCTTTATATATATATATAAAATTCGATTCTGCCCCGCACGCACACACGAATCTACTTAACTATTTTCTCTATCTTCCCACTAAGCAAACAATATTTTTCTTACCCTCAAAACCAATAAATCGGTTTTTAAATGCCTTAGCTCTGTTTAAAACTTTTAAAATATCTGTCACGCACAACAGCATCCCCCCCCTCCCCATTTCCCTAATAATTTTTAACATATAAAATAACGGAACATTTTGTCCCCAAAACACATTACTTTTCTTTCAGAATCTTATATGATTACAATAGGATAACTTGACTTAGCAAGAAAAAATAATTTAAATAAATATATATTTGTCAGTTTCTTTTTTTTCCTTTTTGTATTGTATATTTTTGATAACTGACCGTGGTCGATTATCGTTTCCTGATAAAATCTGCTTAAATTTGGAAAGGAAAAAAAAAACTTTTTTTATTAATTTGTAGCATAATATGGGGTAAGTATGAAACATAAAAGTAATTGCTTTAGAGATCTTCTTCAAAAGATTCATTAAGCTAGCATTTCAGAAACAAATATATTCAAATTACAAAGATGATGACTTTAAAATTAAGCACCAAAAATAAATTCAAAAACTGGCGTACAGACATTAGCAAAAAATTAAAACTTCTTCACACACCATAAATTTTAAATCAGCACAACCGGTTTCGAAAGGACGTAGCCTATCTTCATCAGGTGCAAACACGTGCAACTGCCTTGGAGGCAAAAGCAAGACAAGGCAGTTGCACGTGTTTGCACCTGATGAAGAAAGGCTACGTCCTTTCGAAACCGGTTGTGCTGATTTAAAATTTATGGTGTGTGAAGAAGTTTTAATTTTTTGCTATTGTTTAAAATTAAGATTTTAATTACAATAGGAAAAAATTAAAACTTTAAATTCTTTTCCCAGCCAATTCCTTTGCACTTATAAACACTTTCCGGCAAAGTTGAGAAATGTTTATGATTTCGGTTTGTCCTTCTGTCTACTTGTCTGCTCTCTAACTTCAGTAAATAATCATGGAATTTCTTGAAAATGATAGATATTATCCAAGTTCACTATGCGATGTTTTTAATTAAAAATGGAATTAAATACCACCACTGGTTTTTGTACAGAGACAACCGAAGGAATTCTAAGTCATTGCGTTCCATGAGAGCTATTTATATAAACCATATTTTCAATAAGCTTATTTTGTACAAATCATAATGAAATTGACATTTATTATTCATACGTATAAATACCTGATTTCTCTAGAATGTAGTATGATTAACAAGACTTACTGGTTTACACAAAAGTATTCAGATACATTAGGGGATTAATTGGAAATTGCTGAAATGTCATTTTCGTTTCAATTAGGCGTTTTTAATACTTTATATCAAGGTTTAAGAGTCATTATAATATGAATTAGTATACTTGCCTGTCTTTCTGTCCGTCTGTCGATCTTTCTCTCTGTGGGCCTCTAGCCTCAGTAAATATTTTGAGAATATTTAAATAATTTGGAAAACTAAACAATTCATAGTGAAATTGGCATTTATTATTCATACACTAAAAATAATATTTTCTATAGTTTATGGCATGTTTATCATTAAAATTTACAGGGCTGCTCCAAAATATTCAGATACATGAAAGACTATAATAAGAAATTGCATTTTCGTTTTTAACAATTTTCAACAATGTGTAAGTGTCACAATGATCTCGCTTTAACTATTTGTCTGTCTTTCTGTCTGTCCGTTGTGTAATTACGTAGGCAAAGTACATTGAAAGTTAAATAATGCAGCATGTACGTACAGTTGGAAAGTGTTGATATTCTATGTTAACCGCTGATTTTTCTTTCTTGTTTTAAATTTTCGAAAGAAATCTTTTTATTTCTATGAATATATGTACTATTCAAATACAAATGAATACACTGTGAAAAAAAAATATACCTCCTTCATCTAGAATGAATAAGTGGTCCTTTTCTAAATCCCTTAACTAGAAATATAGATTTCCGAGTTATGCGCATAAGGCACGCCAATAAATAGAATAGACGAAATGATCGAGAATTTCTAGTCTATACATTTCTAGATGGTGAAACAATATTCTGAATATTCTGAATCTTTTGTATTGCGAGAAATTCTCGCTTGATTTTCTAGAATGCGGTCATAAACCAAGGTTATAGTTGCTGAAACCCGCCTCTTGTATTTCCATTTTTTTGCAGAGCTACTTAAATAAGTTTGCCCTCGAGAATATAGGCAAACGCTCTAGAATTCTAATAGGGGTTTCTAGAACTCTTTTTCAAAGGGGACAAGAATTATAAGGAGGACATGGATTTTTTCTTTTTTTTTTTTTTTTTTTTTTTTTTTTTTCTAGAGCCACAATTCAGATTCTAGATGCCAGTTACAAACTTTTTTCTCAGTGTGCATATAATAATAATATTATAGTTTTAAAAAATTAAAGAACACGCTTTTATAGAAATGTGAACTAAAAAAGCACAAAATATCTATCTTAGTATTAAAATGCAGGGTAAGAGAAAATCGTGTGAGTGACGCACCGTAATATTTACATACATTTAAATCATTAATTAAAATAACTTAGAATTAAACAAAAAACATTTTTAAAAAATCTCCCCTGACTGGGATCGAACGTTGGACCTTTAGGCTCGTAGCGCGGAGCCTTACCTCAACGCCACATCGTTCACGTGGGGAAAGAATTTTTTTACAATATAAATTTTCTGTTTGCTCCCAGAGCAGTTACAAACATACAAACATACATACAAACACACATACATACAGGTGAAGCTAATAAAAGCGTGTTAAAAAGTACTTTCATAATCACGTGCTTTAATTTGAAAAAAAAAAATGATAATAATAATAAGCGTTATTTTTTACAAACGGATTTCAAGCAAATTTTCTTTATTTTTTTTAGATCTGCTTTAAGAAAAAAAAATTCACTAAACACTATGGGGCATAATATATTCCTTATACCTCTGGTCCTGTAAGAGATTCCCGTAAGAATTCTTATAGATATTCAAACAACGGTCAAAACATTGAATTGTCCGAAAATTTTTTACTACACCGTGTAAAATCTGCGCAATATATAAAACAGCATCACATCAGAACTCTCCAAGATTTTTTTGAAAATAAGACGGAAATAATATTACTATTTTAAATCATAACCTTAAATAACAGAAACTCAAAAGGAAGATTTCTCGTAAGTCATGTCATAACATTTGTTTTATTTGCATTCATTTTCTTTCCACGTCAGGTATGACATAACATATGTAAGGATACAAATATTTCAGTATATTTTTGGCAGTACCTTTCGGGAATCATTAATTTTACTCTCAGTTTTCATGCTTTGTTTCCATGAATGATTGCAGAAACAAATGTCACCAGAAATGGAAAAATTATTTGTGCTGAAGATAAATATTTCTCCTGTACAAGCTATACTTTCATAGAAATATAACCTTTTAATTATTCATTCAATCCTGCATTTTTAAGTAACAATAATAATAATATTTAATTCCTTAATTCATTTTAGAGTTAAACTCTGTAAAGCAAAACTTTTGAAATTTTATCTTAATTCCCAGGTACATGCATTCCCCCACACTCAAAAAAAAAAAAAAAAAAAGAAAAGAAAAAATCGCTAGGGAAATATTAACTAAGCAAATATTAGTCCTGTTTTTAACGCAAAAATTTGTAAAACTCTAAGTGACCAAAACAAGAGTCATTTTAAATATCTTGAAAAAGATGCCAGTATAGGTTTGAAATTTTTGAAGTTTTTCTTTTTTTTCAAAAACATTTTTTACATGAATGAAAAAGCATTTTTGCAAAAATCGTTAAAAAAAATTACAATAAAAAATATTGCTGTGAAACGAAATATGAACATTTGAGTACACAGCGCTGCAAAAAAAAAAAAAAAAAATTCGTGTTCTGATACCATTTTTGTTGATCCTTATGTAAAATGACCTCCTGAATTCGAATATGACTTCCATTTTGTCCAGTCACCCACCGTTTTCTATTAACACCACAACATCCCTCAATTTTTATTAATGTTCGGTAATTTTGTGATCATGAATTTTATTTGGAGAATTAAAAGAATTAATTTAACACCTAAAAATAAAAATTTTAAAAATGTAATGTTTATTTAATAACATTAATAATAGATAAAAAGAAATCTAAGAAATGTAATACATAATTTCAGTAGCAAATTCCCCCCTAAATTTTCCCCTTGCCACAAATGCTCACGTGCCCCTCAGAACATATTTAACAGTTAAAATTTTCCTCTCCCCTCCCGAAAATCAAATTTATAGCCACAAAATCACCGAAAAGTGATAAAAATAGGGGGCCGTCTCTTAAAAATGGTGGGTGGTAGGGCAAAAATGGGCGTCATATTCGGAATCGTGAGGTCATTTTACATACGAATTTGCCAAAACGGTAATGGGGGGGGGGCAATTTTTGTGCAGAGTAGTCGTATTAACGCCGCCATTTTTGTAGGAAAATGTACTAATATAATAAATTCTATTAATTATATAGAATATTAATTTATGTGTGAAAAAAGCAATAATAATGTGAATCCTCGATACTGGTAAAATAAAAGAAGTTGCATTATTGTTCACCATTTAAATAATTAAAGGAATTATTATTTGTAGTTTTTACATGAACAAGACAAATCAAATGGTTCAAAAAGACGACCTTATTGGTGTGAAAAAAACTAGTTGAAATTTAATTTTATGAGATGTAAAAAGTTTCTAGTGCAATATGCAAAAATTATCCTATAAATAGTTGTTAACATATAGAATGAATATCGGCTTCTTTGTTCGTAAACATGAAACTTGAAAATACTAAGTCTGTATATTACAATAAAAATGCACCAAGGGACTAGCGTTTATACGTAATAAGAAAAACTGGCAGAACAGGTGAAATTAGATTAAAGGAATATAAATGCTCATATAAAAAAAGTGATTTAAGATCGAAACTCGTAATCCATTCCCTCAATAGTGATCTTATTCCTGATTTTGACAACTTTAAAATTCTAGCCTCTAATGTAAATTTATATGAATCCCGTATTTTTCTAGAGGGCGCTTTTACTAAAATGCAACATTCTGCCTTGAACGAGGCTAAAGCTATTCCTCCTGAATATATAATCTTGTTATGATGTGTTATGAATTTTTTGTAAATGTTGTGCTTGTATGTTTGACACTGAGGAGGGCAAGTGTTCTAGCCGAAATGTCTATCGAGTATTTGAATGTTTTCAATTAAAATGTATTTTTAAAGTTTTAAAAATTTTTGTATTCATTATCTCATTTTAAATATTACATTGGTTTTGATAAGAAAATATTTTGAATAAACATCACAGAAAGCAAAAAAAAAAAAAAAAAAAAAAAAAAAATTTTTTTTTTTTTTTTTTTTTTTTTTTTTTTTATGGTGTTTATTTAAAATTTTTAACTTAATAAGTCCTTATATTGCTGCTTTCACATCACGCTGGCTATTTTTTTTCATACCTTTAATGAGATGTGGTTAACCATCTTGAATTATAACGTCACGTGTATTTCACACGGTGAATACTCAGTTTTCAATCATTAAAATATAAAATTTGTGCAACAGTTGTGATTGCAGAATATATATATATTATTTTATCTTAAATTTCAGAGTCGGAATTCAATAACATTTCTTCTCTTTAACTTAGTGAATAAATCTATGAATATTCTTATTACTTCATGTGAAAAATAAATGGTTTTTATCTCAGTTTGAATTTAATGTTAAATTTTCTGTCACTAAAAATTGTATTTATTAAAAGTGGCGGTGTAATGTATGGTTAAAGAGGATTTCAAGGCTCATGCTGGGCAGAGCGCAGCCGTTTGTAAAAAACAAAATAAGAAATCACAAAAGGACACTATTTAAAAAAGAAAAGCTACAAAAAGACACGTTAAAGCTTGCGACGGAATTACGATGCAGATTTATGGCCAATACTTGGAAAAGACAAAAAGGGACCACAAAAACAGAGCCCCTCAGGTGACAGACATAAAGCCCCTGCTAAGTCTTAAGTAATGCATTAAGAAATCTAGAAGCAAGCAGATTGGGACAAACCTGGTCCAATCAGAGAAACAAGCAATAAAGAAATTACAAATTGAGACCTAAGCACCCAATAAAAAAAGATACAAGAAGAAAACCTCCTCAAAAAATTATAATGAGAGACCTCAAGGAAAATGATAAAAATTTAAAAAAAAAAAATAAATAAAATAAAATAAATAAATAAATAAAAGAGTCTGTCGATTGTCTTTATGCTGAAAACATGTAAATAAATTCTGTTTACTGTCTCATCGTTATGACTTATGTCACCCCCGCTTGAAAGAAGAAGTTGCTCGCTATTTGAGTTTACTACAAAAAAAAAAAAAAAAAAAAAAAAAAGCAGAGCTTTGGCTATGATGAAATTATCTAAAAATATGTAGTGCATTTATTAAGTTACAAGAATGTAGGGATTAAGTGCACAAGAAAAATGTTTAAAGAATTGTTCCATGTGATAACCCACCTCTCATGCCCTGGCTGCTCCCCAGCATCTGGTAATCTGGTGAGAAAACTCCTTTTATTCATTGGTCAGTAATCTTAAAAAATTTTCAAAACGTATTTTAAACACATACCCGATTCTAAGTACTCATCTTCATCCTATTTCGATGCAATTGATATAATTGTGATTAAAAGGGTGATCATTGTGATCCCACATATTTTATGTATTTTGTTAAATTGTGAAGATCATCGTTTTAACTATTATTCGAAAATGGAAATTTAATAAAAAAATTAATTAAAATTATATGAGTTTTGCCTGGACGTCACCTGGAAGTTACCTGGAAGTCATCTTAGAGCCACGGACGTAAGGGTAGTTTAATTTGACTTGTTTCCTCCCAACAGCTCACACGAGAAACCTAGGTCTCAGACGAATGTCCTCAGCAGGAATTTTTATAAAAAGTTTTGTCCTGCATTTTCGATTGTTTCGGGGAAAATTACGGGAAACTTAGAATGGTCGGGAAAACCTGGGTTAGAACCGGAGCTTCCTATCTACCAGCTTTGAGAACAGAATTTCTCGTTTACTAATGCGGCATATTTATTAAAGGTAAGATATACTTAATGAAATTTCAATTTATCTCTATCTTTGGAAATTTCGAAGTGTTCTAAATTTTATTTTTAAAATATTTAAAGATATTTTCTTATCTTTCACAAGTCATCTCAATCATTTATATTCTTTATATTCTTTAACTTTCGTATTTTGTGGGGTTTCAGCCCAGTCTTGATCAACTTGAGACCCCATTACTTTAACTAAGTTTAGCTTAATGAAAGGTTAGACGAGACTCAGACATAAGTTAAAATCAAAATTTATTACCACTCGTAATTTCTTTAGGGCAGTGCTGTCGATTAATGAGAAACTCAATAAATAACAATTAAATAAAGTAAGAGAATGTAAAATTTGGCTTTCCCCCTTGGAGAAATACTAATTCAAAAGCAGCTTGAGATTGCTCTCACACGATGACTTGACACTCCTAGATCCGCACTATGAAGGAATGATCACGCTCCCTCCACAGATAACTCGCTCGGAAATTCAGGTAAACATCAACTCCTAATAATACGGTACTCGAGCCGACCAAAGACCGTCGTGTACACTAATGGTGGCTGGTGCACGTAAAATCTATCGTAGCCCCAATGTCCTCCATGTTCCCATAAAAAATTATACCTCTGGGGGTCACCGAAGCGGGAGAGCCAGCCCTTCCGTGGAGGATCAAAATTGTAATGGCATGTCTCCGGACCACCTCTAGGGGTGTGTCCCAGACCGTCGCCAATTGCCCATCTGCGCAGCCCTAGTGCGACGTAAAACCCATCCATCCATCCATCCTAATAATACGACGCTTTACTTCATCAACTACTCATAACAATTTGTCTCCAAACTTACTACTCTGTCCAACACAACACACGTGCTAACAAAACACTCCGATATATATTCGCATTGAAGCCAACCACTTCCAATCGCTTCACTTTCCAAATCTCCAATAGCTACTCGTATTCACTTACACTACGCAAATTACTTTCTACATTGTGGCTCTACGCCAGCGTAAAATTATTCCGACCCAATCTGAAGCACCGCCGACTGTTGGGGTCGAAACATCCTTAATCCCAAGTATTACGTCCCTGGGCGTGCTGGTACCAGGCCTTTCTCAAACTCTGGCACTGCGCTGCGATTTACTTTCCCGTCGTATACCTGCGGCGATCTACTATTGACTTAACCTCATTTCCTGACATTTTTTTTAAACTTCCGTGTTTTATTATTTATTTATTTTTTACCTCCTTATACAAAGTATAAGAATTATAGTAATCCTAATTTGCAAAATGGATTTTATGTTTTCTATAGATCCAAAAAGAATGAACGTAGAATGTTGCAGATTTATACATATCTGCACTATCTTGATATCTAGCTGTACACCTGAAACTTTGGTTTTAATACAAGCTCCCGTTTCAGAGACACAAACGACTTTACACGAATTTTCGTGACGTCTGTATATAAGTGTGCGTGTGTGTATGTGTGTGTATCTCACATAACTCATAAACCGTTAGATATAGAACGTTGCAATTCGGAATATAGGTTTGTCATAATATCTAGTTATGCACCTCTCTTTTTGGACATTCTATGATTTTTCGTTTTGGAGATATTTAGGAAAAATATATTCATAATGATCAAAAATACAGAAGTTTCGGCCATCTACCATCATATAGATTTCAAAGGAAGCTAATGATAGAGTCAATAATGATATTGTTATGAAAGTTGAAGAATTTTTTTGCGTGTAGAAAGTTATGTTTAAAGACATGAGCAGGTTCTAGTCGACGAATGCATTTTATTTAATGAATATTTCGTCCGTAGATAGAGATCGTAATGATAGTGTTATGAAAGTTGTTGACACTTTTACGTATAGAAAGTAATTGTCTTAAATATATAAGCAGGTTCTTCTCGCCGAATGCATTTTATTTAATGAATATTCAGCCCCTAGGTAGATCTCGTAATGCCATTGTTGTGAAAGTTGTCTATATTTTAGTGTGTAAAAATTCATTCATTAAAACAAAAGAGAAGTAAGTTTTAGTCGACGAATGTCCTTCATTTAATGAATACTCAGCCCTAGATAAAGCTTGTAATGATATTGAAAAAAAAAAAAAAAAAAAAAGTTGACGACATGTTAGCGTGTAGAAAGTAATTCTTAAAGTAACAAGCAGGTTTCAGTCAACGAACGCACTTTATTTAATGAATATTCAACGCTTAGATAGAGCCCGTAATGTTATTGTTATGAAAGTTAATGACATTTTTGTGTGCAGAAAATTATTCTTTAAAACATAAACGGGTTCTAGTCGACGAATACATTGCATTTAATGAATATTTAGCCCGTAGATAGAGCTTTAATAGTACTGATAAAAAACGTTGTCGACATTTTAGCGTCTAGAAAGAAATTCTTAAAGAAATGTTTCTAGTCGACGAATGCACTTTATTTAATTAATATTCAATAAAAAGTTGAATAAATCACTTTTTTGTGCTATGAAAATTAATATTCTTGAAACAATCCAATGAAATGATCATTTTTACTACAGAAATCAAATAAACATTATTAAATACACTACAGATCATATTTTTTTTTTAAATAAGGAACAACAAAATATTTCGAAGTTTGAATGGGATTTGAATTCATTGAGAATATTATCAGTTGTTTATAGAATTTTCAAGGTAGTTTTGCACGAGAAACTAATGCATCATTACAAAATTTTCAGAACTAGACCCCTATTGAGGTTAGAGTTTTCAGATTTTGTGAATCTCTTACTATCATTTTTCGCCCTATTTGAATACCTAATTTGACGCTGTGTCAAAGCTTACCTTCGTGGAAATAAAAAACGTTTATCTGTTTAGACTTTTACTGTAATACCGTATAGAAAGTAACACGTAAAAATATAGGCAAATTTTAGTTTACAATCATCAACAAGCACTCTTCTTTTTTATAGTCTTTTGAGTCATTTATAGAAATTTAAAAGAATTTATTTCTGCGTTATAAACCACTGATTTTTTCTGGAATATTCCAGAACTCTGTTCTTATTGAAGTTAGAGATTCCAAACTTTGGCAATCCTAAACTTTAATTTTTCGCCAAATTTGGTCACCATTTCGCCAAGTGTGATGTTGAATCACTAAAATCGATACCAAGCCCAAAAATCTACGCTGGCTACTAATTTGCAGCTTGGCGAGATTAGCGATAAAATTTTGTAGCAAATATTGTTTCAGTATAGCCAGAAATTCTTTCTCAATTTTAACTGAGTTAATTATTTTGGTAAAATTTATCGTTTCTTGCAACTAATTTTTACCAAAGTGAACAAAACTGATCATCTATGCTCGAATCCTGTTCATTGCAGTAAGCTTTGCATTTGTCTATGAGATATTCTGTGATAAGTCATGGAGTACTATTCCTGAAAAAAACTACTATATTTGTCTCGGCGTGTCTACTATATATAATCGCATTATCGTGACTTTTTTGGTTGAAGTAGCAGTTCTTTTTCATGTCCTTTTTTTTTTTTTTTTTTTTTTTTTTTTTTTTTAGGAATGTTTGCTGATTGTAACTTGCCTGTTTATTTATTCGGTTACCTTACACGAAACTTAATGTTTTCATAAAAATACGTTTGTTTCTATTGTTGCATAAGGAAGTCACGTGATGTCCACATGAGATATTTTTACTTTTATGATCTATAGTTACGATTAAATCAGGGTTTAAAATTTTTTTCAAACATGTTTTTATTTTTTTCCCCTCTTCGTGAAACCTCTCTACCCACCAAAGTATCTTTCATTTAAAATGTTTTAATTACCTGCATCATAAATGATTTGCATTTTTCTCCAACTACCTTCTTAAAAACTGATGGAGATAAAAATTTTAGACTGAATAAATATTCGTTTTTAATTTTATGATAAATCTATGCCTAATATATATACAGAGTGATTATAAAGAAACTACCCCGATATATGAGACCATAGCAGTCATACCGTTCATAGTAACCGAATAAAATCTTGATGGAAGGTATTTTGAGGCATGTTCTCAAGAATTATATATAAAATAACAGTTAAACTCTAACAGTTAACGGATACAGTGACAAAATTTCAAAAATTTCAAATAGCAGCACCTACTTTTTTTTATTGAAATGGAATTTCCATAGCTAAAAAGCATAAATAGCTTTGGAACGAAACCTGTAGTACGAAAATTGTCAGAGCTAGCATGCTAAGAAAAAAAAAAAAAAAACTGTTATCTGCCTACCAGAGCACGACTTTCATTTTTTTAATGACGTCACATTTCACACTGAGTCTTTGGTTCAGACTATAGTCTACTAATTCTGCTACGAAACGAAAAGAAGAGATCACGGTATCCTTAATTTCGTGTAAGGCTACTGAATAAAGGCTTTAAATTCTTTGTTAGTCGTAAGACGCTGTCATGACTGACGTCATCGCACTAAGTAATAGACAAGCCCTTCTGAAATGGCAATCAAAATCGATTTTAATGATGTTTCCCATTAAACGGCATATTGTTCACAGAGCAAGAAAGCAAGATACACATCAAGCATTTCACAATGCCTTATTTTTCACTTAGTGTGATGACGTCAGTCATGACGGTGTCTTACGACTAAGACTAAGAACGAAATTAAAACCCTTATTCAGTAGACCTACATGAAATTAAGGATACCATGGTCTCTTCTTCTCGTTTCGAAGCAGAATCAGTAGACTTTTGTGACAGCCGAAGACTCAGTGGGAAATATGACGTCATTAAGGAAATGGAAGTCCTGCTCTGGTAGGCACATCACAGCTGTTTTCTTAGTATGCCTAGCACTGGTGATTTGCATGCTAGAGGTACCGTTGCAACGCTATTTATGGTATTTTGCTATGGAGATACCATTCGAATAACAATAATAATTGGTGTTACCATTTGAAATTTTCGAAATTTTCTCACTGTAACCGTAACTGTTAGAGTTTAACTGTTGTTTTTTATATAATTTTGGAGCGCATACCTCAAAATACCTTCCACCAAAATTTTAATCAGTTTCGTAGCTTTGGTCTCATATATCGGGGTAGATTTTTTATAATCACCCTGTATATATTACACTTAGGATGTTACATACGACAATTTACTATCCAGTCGCAAGTAGAATTTTTTATGATGCGAATGAGATTTTAGACTGTGAAAAAATGTATCAAGAAACTCAAAATATGTTTATTTCTTCACCATATTTCTGTTTTCTTCCAAATCACAAATGCAGCGACTTAAATTGTTACTGTAAACTTTTGTTTCTGACAATTCTATTATGAGATTATCTGCTGTTTTTGGTTCACGAACAACGTCTAATTTTGCATAATAAATATATACAGACACTAAGGTGTTTTTATTTTTTAATTGGATTTGAAGTATGATACTAGACTTAGTAGACTAATTTACCATTTTAAAAGTATATGCTAAGCATTGAAAAAAAAAAAAAATCTATAATTTCTTTTACATCTATAGTTTACGCATTTTTTTTTTTTTTTATTGCAAACTTTGCTCATTTGTTGATTGGTGTTATGATTACAGTAGAAAACCAGGCGTGACAGTTTTTAGTCGTTGATAAATTTCAGTTTGCTGCAGATTGGTGTAGAAAAAGTGCTGATAGGCATGTGATATACACGTATAACTGTTTTTCAATTATTAGTTTCAAACTTCATATTGCTAGATGGCAAAGGAAAGTTCCTGGTTGTTAAGATTTTCTCATCGCTAGTTTATATGCATACATACACATATATATACACACATATACACAAAGAAAATTAAATTATGTTTATGGATTTGAAAAAATAAATATAAAGTGAATGATTCAGTAAAAAATATAATAAGTACTTTTTTTTCTAAGATTATCTTCTAGATGCATTCATTAAGCTTAATTAAAGATTATTTTAATAGGAAAAAATATTGCATGAACTTTATTGTTAAGAACATTTAATTTAGTAATAGTATCTCTATGTAAGTATGATGTGAGTGTTTTTTCTTAATTTAATTGTAATTTATCTAATGAAATAATTAATTTAATCATGAAATAAAAGATATATGTTTAGAAATAAAAGATATATGTTCTCACAAAAATCAACATAAATTTAAACGTTTGTTAATTAAATAAAGAACAAAGTACAGACAATGAAAAAATTATAGCTTTGTTATTTAAGTTTATAGAATAATTAATTTCTCTTAGAGAAGTTTTATGTACGCATTTATTCTAATCTGCTTTTAAAAGTACTTACATATTTATTTCTTATAATTATAAGATCTTACGAGCAAGGCTCTTAAATACTTGTTTATCTTTTAATTTTCTATTTACTAGACTTTTGCTAGTAAAAAATAAGCATTTTCTATCTTTCTATTTATAATTGTTGAGTTTATAACTCTTTGTTTCTCGCGTAATTACTCTGATTTTTGTCTTTTGTATAATCATTTAAAACTTCATTTTCTTTATTAAATTACAACAAGTTTTAAAATTTTGATTGCGAATATTATGTAAATCTAATTACATAATTAAAAAATAATACTTTACAACTATTTCCTTTTAAATAAAATAATAGAATTAAAAAAAAAAAATCTTATAACATAATACAAAAGATTGATATTTTAATATTCTCTTAAATTTGAAAAATTAAATAAATTAAATATATTTTTTAAATTTTAATATTTGTATTATAGGTATAATTTGTCTTTATTTATTGAAATTTTATTTTTCCGAATGAGTGAAAATAATGCCTGGACCGGGAGTCGAACTCCGGATCTTTGACTTACAAGGTCAAGGCTCTACCAATTGAGCTATCCAGGCCGACACCCCGGTCAGCATTACTCACTCAGACAACCTTTTAGGCAGAAACATCTCTGGTCTATCATGTAGATAGCTCAACAGAAAATAAGCCGCAGGAAATGGAAAACACCATTAGATTATGCGAGAAAGAAATACAATTTTTATTAAAATCACACAATTAACTGTGGAAGAAAATCATATTTATTGAAATTTTAATAAATATGATTTTATTCCACAGTTGATTGTGTGATTTTAATAAAAATTATAATTAATCTTTGTTGTATTCTCTTTACGTCTTCAGCTGCATAGTTTAATTATTCTTGTTTCTTTTATTTTACTAATCAATTGAAAAATAACCAAACGAGGTATGGATTAGTTGTTTGTATTTATCTGATTTATAACAATTGATTCTTCCTTGTTATTCTTCATACATATTTTTTTCCTGTTTCTTCTTTGTTGATATTTCTTTCGCCCTAATTGACCTGACATCTTCGTGTTATAAAAATAATACTGCAATTTTTTCGTACAAGCACAGAAAATTAAACATAAGAAAATACTACGTTCTCAGAATTTGAAAATTTTCGTCAAAGGTTATCACTCATAAAACAGCTTTAGAAAAACTTTTTAAATACAACTTTCATTTTAATTGTATATCAAAATTAACAACAAAACAACAAAAAACAAGATTATAATAAAATAATTTCTAAAAAAAATCGTATTTATTGAAATTCATTTTTCCAACTGAGTGAAAATAATACCCGGACTGGGAGTCGAACCCCGAATCTTTGACTTACAAGGTCAACGTTCTACCAATTGCGCTATCTGGGTCGACAACAGAAGCGAATTACTCACTCAGACAACCTTTAGGCAGATAGGATAGCTCAATTGGTAGAGCGTTGACCTTGTAACTCAAAGATCCGGGGTTCTACTTCCGGTCCGGGCATTATTTTCACTCAGTTGGAAAAATGAATTTCAATAAATATGATTTTCTTCCCAATCAGTTGTTTGTGTGATTTTAATAATTTATAAAAAAAAATCGATTTGTTTTTATGTGATGTATTTCCTCGTAAAATGGCGCTTGTTTTTGCAAGTTACTTTGTTAGCAAAGTCAGTACTAAGTTTAAAATTACAAAATACTATATTTATACAAAAAATAGGGTTTCAAAGTATTATTTCAAAAATAACTTAGATATGCTGTTAATTTTATTTTATTTTAGCTTTTAAAGTCGAAATTTATTAAATTTTTTCAATTTTATACTAGATAATGAGTCGATAATTTTATTACAAGATACGCCTGTGGATCGATATAAAAATTTGACTTCAGTTTGGGGGTTGGTGTTTGGGGCTAAGGTCAAATTATACGCTGGTGTCCTACGCATTGGGGTGCTTACCGTCGGGTTCTTTCTAAGGGGTCTCAGTCGTTATTTACGCAATTTTTTTTTTTAAACCACGGAAAACACCAAACGTCTAATCCGACGAGTGCGACCTTAAAATGAGTCTGGCACCTTAGCTTTTCCAGCTTTGGGGGATCTCTCAGTTACTGTGGGGAGCTCCGTTTGAGTGTAATATGAACTTTGTTTCCACTAAACTTAGTATTTCATAAAGTGGATGATGTAGTGTATCTATTAAGACCAATCCCCCAGAAATAGAGATTAGGGCAATGTCCAAGTGTTTTTTTATGGGGTCCTAGCCCGTTAATACACGACATTTTCATAGAAAAACGCAGAACGGTCAGGCCGACTAATGCTTCCCGGATTTGAACCGGAAATTTCCCGTCTACTAGGCTTGAGAACGCAAGCTCTCAGCATAATAGGAGTCTACCTATTAAGTGTAAAATACATTAAGTGTAATTTCAATTTATATTTAGCTCCGTCAATTTTAGCTACTCGATCTATTTTCTAAGAAAACTAAAACTTTTTACTGCCAACGTGTCCCAATCGGGTTTATGTTTTTTTCCACTGATCCAGCTCTATATTTATGAATAAAGCAAGATTTTTAAATATCCATGAAGTTGTTTTTACTTTTTTTTCTCCCACCATAGGTAACTTTCACATCAAAGTATCATGAAAATTACCTATCCGGATTAATATAGCATTATTGAAATTTCACTAAATGTATCTACCTATTCTGCTCTAAAACTTTGATTAAATCAGAATTTCTGAATATCTATGAAGATGTTTTTATTTTCTTTATATTCCGTATATGTGATTTCCACAGTATCTTTCATTTAAAATGATTAGTCAAAATATATTATATGTATTTTCCATTTACTTTAATTTCTATCTCCAAAACTGATGAAGGTAAAGCTCTTAAAATAAATATTCGGTAAAATTAAATATATATGTATATACATTTAAGATAATATTCTATTTAAGATATTTTACATATACAACAGAAATTAAATTAGTTTATGGAAAAAGATTTATTCAGTAAAATTTATAATAATTGCGTATATTTTATAATATTTTCTTTCAAATACATTCATTAAATTTAATTAAAGTTCATTTTAAGAAGGAGAAAGATTTAGTAATATTTATCGTATAAAACATTTCACTTAATAATATTTCTTTGAGAGATCATATGTGTATTTGTTCGTTAATTAAGTGTGATTTATCTTAAAAATAATAATGTGTTTAATCTTTAAATAAAAGATATATGTTTGACATTCTCAGGAAAATGTCGGTATTTATAAGTATTTGTTAATTAAAAACATGATAAAGACAAAACATTAAAAAATTAAAAAAACTTTGCTGTTTAAGGCAATGAAACAGTTAATTTCTCTTTAGGAGATTATAAGTACATTTCTTCCAATCTGCTTTTTAAGTTACTTTCATATCTATTTCTGATCATTATCAGATCTTAACAGCAAGGTTATTAAACAATTATTTACTTTTAAATTAAAAAAAAAAAAGTTTTTCTATATTTCTCTTCATAATTGCTGAATTTGCTGATAATGTTTGCTTCAAATGATTTGCTTCGTAATTTGCTGATCTTTGTTTCTCGCATAATTACTTTGTTTTTTTGTTTTTCATGTATTTATAGTTTTCTTTTTTATAATTAAAATAATGATCCTTTTTAAAAGTTTTATTGCAAAAATTGCATAATTATAATTTATTAATGCAAATAATTGTACTTACTTTGCGATGAGCATATGCTATTATCTCTGAATTGATTTTAATGTTTCTAATTAAAACATTAGGGTTTAAGTTCAGATCAACGCTTTTTGACTAATGACTAATTTTTGTTATCAGCTATGTGCTTATGTAATTTTATTTCAAATTCTTTAGAAATATTTTTTTTAAATATATTATGTCTCTTTTGCTTGAAAAAATTGGACGTCTTTGTGCGATAAAAGTAATTTTGACGTACGGCCACAGAAAAGTAAGTATTGTATTAAAAATTTAAAATATTTTAGAGTTTCAAATTAGTGATTTAAAAAGACGTTAGAAATACTGATATATCTTATGTTTCGTAATGACTGTGAATCGAAAAATGTTGTTACAGAAAATCGATTTGTCAGTATATATAAGATATTCTGATGGATATGCAAGTAAATTTTTACAATTTATTTTAGTACTTCATGTAATGCAACAAATGTTAACAAATACTTTTGAATGTAAAGGAGTGTTGTTATAATTTACTTGTTTTTTTTTTTTTTTTTTTTTTTTTTCAGATTAGAGATTAATTTTTTGCTGCAAGCATACTTACCCACATGAACTTTCTTAAGATTTCAGATTACAAATGGAATCTGCATAATTTTCTACATCTCTTAAGTTTATTATATTCTAAAATAATAATAATAATAATAAAAATGCTTATAGAACTTCATTTTTTCCCCCTTGCATTCAATATAAAAATGAGTGTTACTTATCTATTTCTTGTTAATGAACGTATTTTCAGATTACTGTTGCCAAAATAATTAGTGGAAAAAGATAAATTTGTATCTAGCTAATTATTCTAGTATCTAGCAACGCAAAGCACTTCGCAATCAAAATTTCATATTCAAATTGAGTTAAATAATTATTTCTATGGAATAATAATCCAATATAATTCAAAAAGTACAAAGGTTATGTAATTTTATTAAAGTTCACTTATTACATGTTAATTTCATATGCTCACGAGATAAGAAACCGGGTCATAAAGACTGGTAATTTTCACATCGGAAAACTGTAAAAATTACCAATCCGGAGAAACTAAAATATGTGGAATAATATAACATTATGGAAATTTCACTAAATATATTTACATATACTGCTCTCTAACTATGATTAATCAAGATTTATGATTTCCCGAGAAGATGTTTACACTTTCTTTTTTCTCCGCACAGATAATTTTCCTATCGAAATATTTTTCATCTAAAATGTTTTGTTGAAATTTATTATAAATATTTTCCATTTTCTCTAACTTCCTTCTCCGAGACGTACAGAGTTAAAGCAATTAGCGTAAATATTCAGTAAAAATTTAATAATGAATATATATTTAAAATAATATTCTTTTCAAGATATTTTATATATACAAGAGAGATAAAATTATGTTCATAGAACTCGATTTAATAAATCCTTCAATATATATATATATACACTCTGTCACAAAAAAATATATGCACTCAGAAGCAAAGGAGCTACAATCACGAAACTTAACATGTGTGTATTGTATGAAAAGATAAGCAAATGATTAAAAATTCAGAACAAAATATCATTTTATTAAGAAGTTAGGGCGTGAAAAATGTTACAAATCAGTAAGTAGTAAAGCCACCTCTGGCAGCTATACAAGCCGAAACACGGCGTGGCATCGAATCAATTATGTCATCTGTATCCCCATGCGGAAGATTATGCCATAACCTTTGCAACTGAGCAGTTAATTCACCAGCATTCCAACACGGCTTCAGCTGCCTTCCTAGCACGTCCCATTGTGCTCTATTGACGAGAGGTCTGGTGGCCTGGTAGGCCATGGGAGTACGTCATATCCTTGAAGACATTGTTGGGAGAGTATAGCAGTATATGGACGAGCGTTGCCCTGCTGATAAATGACACCTGGGTGGCTTCATAGAATAGGCAGCACAACCGGTGTTAAAATGCTGTCCACGTAACTGCGAGCCATCATAGTGCCTTGAAAGACGACTTGAGGTGATCGTATGTCCCAACAGATCGCTCCCCACACTGTTACACCTTGTATAATAGCAGTATGCCGCTCGACAAAAAATGCCGGATCAGACCGTTGGCCTGGCCGAATCCACATGCGTGTGCGATGGCCATCAGCACTGAGACTGAATCGTAATTCACCACGAACGATCACACGTTAGGTCAGTTACACTCCAGCTTGCTTTGGGTCGACAAAAATCTAGTCGACATCGCTTGTGATGTGGCGTGAGGGGTAGGCGTCTTAATGGACGTTGGCTGTTTATACCAGCGTCGGGCAATCGTCACCGAATGGTTTCCCTTGATATTACTGGATGCCTAGAATGTGGTAAATGTCATTAAATCGAGGCTAATGACGCTGTTGGTGCGGTTGGGTCGCTCTTATGATTGTGCGATCCTCGTGTTCATTTGCGCTCCTGGGACATCTTGACCCTCCACAATGGTTGATTCTCCCTTCCGTGACCCATTGTTACTAATCCCGAGCAACTGCTATATCGCTCCGAACGAGTTGGCGGCTGATATGCCTGAACGACAAAACTGCTTCTCTGAGGCCTACCATACGGCCCCTCTCAGTGTTCGACAATTGTCGGTACTGCCGCCGGTTACGTATCAGGGGTGCTACAACGAATGTACCGAGACCGTCTCCCTGCCGGCAATTCTTGGCTGTGACGTCATGTTCCGAGAGTGTCCAAAAATGTGCTACAACGAAGCTCACGGAAGCTCCAGATAACTTCTCGGTCTCGGAAACTCCTGCCGAGATTTATCGAAAAAATATCACCAAGCGTAGAGCTTGTGGGAACGAGTTTTCGGCACCGAAATATATGTAATGTGTCCGCCATTTTAAAAAAATAAAAAATGATGAATTAAAAAGTAAAAAACGTGTACATATGTTATATTTTTTAGAAAGAACTTTCAAAACTATTAATTTTTTGTGTGAACACTATATTCGTATAATTATTACTTTTAAAGATATTCGATTAGAAAGTTCACGAGTGACAAGAGATGTATCCCTTTTGTCAAGTACACTATTAACAGAAACAATCGAATATTGAAGACTAAAGAATAACTTTCTAAATTTAATTAGTTTTTAAGTCCTCAAAGCTATGAATTGGAAGCTAAATTATGTAAATTCATCATTCATAATGAAATACGATGCTAATTTAATGATAGTATATCATAATAAATTAGCTACCAGAACCTATTCCGTCAGTAGCTCGATCGCAGCGTATTTGATTGCTGACCCAAAGTGCTCGGGTTCGATCCGCGGGCGTTTCAGTTTTTTTTTTTTAATTATAATAATAATAATATATTTTTTTTAAAGGGGGGGGGGCAAACAATTAATTTAAATATTTTTTTCTTTTTCTTTTTCTTTTCCTTTTCTTTTATTTATTTATTTATTTATTTTAATAAGAAGAGTACTTTAAATATTAGGATTTTCCTAATATATGTATATTACTAACAAGGGAAGTATGAATACTTAATTTATTAATTATAAAATAAATAAATATGTATATATATATATATTTCAACTGCAAAAAAATAATTTAAAAATAAACTGCTTGATCGTTTTATTTTACTGCTGATTGTTATCATTACTAATCAGAAATAAATAAATTATTTTTCGTTTTTATTCTTTGCTGATGAGTGCATATAATTCTAATTTGTTTTAATAATTATTTTCTCATAAGTTATTAATTAAATTTAACACATACAAAAAAAGAAAAAAGAGCTTCTTTTCATCTGAAATTAAATAGTCAAAGCTTACAAAGGCATAGATTTTATATATATATTTAAACACAATATTGAACATATATGTATCACTTCCTAATTTTCTTTCTCCTCCCCCCCCCCTTCCTTTTTTTAGTATTACTAACAAATAGGATAAGAATAATTAATTTTATAATTAGAAAAAATAAATAAAAACACCCCCTCTTTTTTTTTTCAAATTGTAATAAAATATTTAAAATATGAGATACTTACCCTTCGATAATATTTCTACTTTTATAGTCATTATTAATCAGAAAAAAAATTGTAGCGTTTTAATTTTGAAAATACAATTTCTTAAATTTCTTTGTAATTTGTTAAAATATTACAAAGAAAATATTATAAATACATACACACACATATGTATTTCGAGTTCATGCTAAATTATTTTCTGGTAAATTATTATTTAAATTTAACCACCCTCCCCTAGAAAAAATAAAAATTAAAAATTCCAGTCAAAATAAATTATTTTATAAATACTTGATTATTCTTCTGTTTTTAAATAAAAAATCATTATTAATCAAAGATTAAACTTTTAACAACCTTAAAAATTTTTCTTCTATATAAATAATTTATTGTTTAATAATTTATTTTTTATTCCTTGCTGAATATTTGTGTAATTCCTGATTTAATTTAGTAGTTATTTTCTATTTCATAATTAAATAAATTTAACTTTTTTCTTTCTTTTCTTTTTTTTTTTTTTTTTAGTTAAATAAAAAGTATTTACAAAATAAATTAAATGTTTTAAAAGTAAACATTTTGATGAAAAATTATTTATTTTAAGCAAATATTCTAAGTTTTTTATGACTTCTTTTTTTTTTTTTTAAGGCAAACAAATATTTAAAATAATTTTTTCTTTTCTTTTTTTTTTAAGAAGAGTATACTGCAAATATTAAAATCTTTCTAATTAATATATATATATATATTACTAAGAAGGGAAGTATGAATATTTAATTTATAATTTATAAAATAAATAAATATGTATATAAATATAAATTTCAATTGCAAAACAACAATTTCAAAATAAAGTGTTTGATAATTTTATTTTACTTCTGATTGCAATCATTACTAATGAGAAATAAATAAATTACATTAATTAAACAAATTATTTTCCATTTTTATTCTTTGTTGACGAGTGCATAGATCTTAATTTGTTTTAATAATTATTTTCTCGTAAATTATTAATTAAATTCAACACAAACATAAAAAGAAAAAAAAGTTATTTTCAGTTGAAATAAAATAGTCAAAGCTCGCAAAAGCATATTTCAATTTTACTTTTCTTAATATATATATTTTTTAAACATAGTATGCCCTAAAAATATATCCTTTGAATATATGTGTAACACTTCCTGATTTTCTTTCTATTTTATTTAATTTTAATTATTTAATTTATTTATTTTAAGTATTACTAACAAGGAGAACATGAATAATTAATTTAATAATTAGAAAAAATAACTAAGAATTTATTATTATTATTATTATTATAAAATATTTAAGAAATGAAATGCTTTCACTTCAATAATATCTCTACTTCTACAGTCATTATTAATCAACTTTTATTGCATATTGCAACTTTTTAACTTCAAAAATACAATTTCTTAAATTTTTTTTATAATATTTTGCTAAATCATTATAACGAAAATATTATAAACACACACACACATATATATATATATATATATATTTCGAGTTGATGCTAAATTATTTTATGGTAAATTATGAAATAAATTTAACTACCCACCCCTACAAAAAATAACAATTTCACTCGAAATAAATTATTTTACAAATGCTTGATCATTCTTTTGCTTTTAAATAAAAAATCATTATTAATCAAAGATTAAACTCTTAACCTTAAAGATTTATCTTCTATGTAAATAAATTATTTATTACTTATTTATTTTGTATTCCTTGGCACTGAATATCTGTGTAATCCCTGATTTAATTTAGTAATTATTTTCTGTTTCATAATTCATTAAATTTAACTCAACTTCTTTTATTTATTTATTTTTCAGTGAAATAAAAAGTAATAAACATTTGGATTTTGATGACAAATTATTTATTTTAAGCAAATATTCTAAAACGGAGAAAAGAAAAAAAAAAAAAAAAGCGGATTAAACGAGGATCGAACCGAGGAACTCTCAGACAGCAGAAAGTTACTCTGCCACAGCGCCACTAGCTACCTGCAGAGATTTTTCCATCAGTCTTGAGTTATATTTTACAGCTCTTAAATAGAATCTTCACAATTCTTTCATTATAAACTATGAATTTTACATGGTTTAGCTTAGAATTTATAGCTCTGAATACTCCAAAATTGATTATTTTTCAGAAAATTATTCTTTAGCCTTTAATTTTAGACTGTTTCTTTCGCTTAAAAATGCAGTTGACAAAGCGATATTCCTCTTGTCACTCGTGAACTTTCTAATCGAATATCTTTAAAAATAATGTTTATATGAATATAGTGTCCACACAAAAAATTAATAGTTTTGAAAGTTCTTTTCAAAAAGTATAACTTTGAAGCATATTTTTTGCTTTTTTGTTTCATCAGTTCTTATTTAAAAATGGCTGACAACGTTGGATATATTCGCTTTTGACCACCTACTCACTGTGATTGGTCAAAAGTATCCGGTACCGATAAAGTTTTATATCTCCGCACTGGGCTTCCGTTACCGGCTTCCAATACGTTCGTTGTAGGGCTAAGTATGAGTCTCGAAAACGTGAGTGCCGGGATCTTGGTAATTCGGTACCGGGAAGTTTCCTGCACGGAAACTTCTCGGCATATACGTTGTAGGGCCCCTGAGGCATCTCAAGTCACAATACGGCGCGAGAAATCCTGTTTTTAAACTCGCCCAGCTGCGCAGTTCAGATGCGCATAACGTGCTTAGCCTTGTCTCATTGGCGTTGAAATTTTAATCATTTCCAGACTACGTTTGTACTGATTTTCGTGAATGTGGTTCGATTTCTTCTGGGTGCATATATTTTTTTGTGACAGAGTGTATATATATATTAATAATCGCTTTTTTTTTTTTTTTTTTTTTTTTTTTAATATTCTCTCTTAAATGCAATCATTAAGGTAAATTAAAGTTTATTTTAATAAGAATAAATATTTTGTTGTCATTGCTGGAAAAAAGAAAAAAAAAAAAACTTCTTTTAATAACATTTCTTTGAGAGATCATACGCGTATTTGTTCTTTAATTAAGTGTGATTTATCTTAAAAAATTAATGCATTTAATCTTTAAATGAAAGATACACATTTGACATTTTTAGAAAAATGTAGGTATTAATAAATGTTTATTAATTAAAGAAAGAATAAAAAGAAAACATTGAAAAAATTAAAACTTTGTTGTTTAAGATAATAGAATAATTAATTTCTCTTTGTGTGAGATTATATATAGATTCTTTCTATTCTTTTTTATAGTACTTACATGCTAATTTCTGATAATTATAAGATCTTAGCATCAAGGTTTTCAATTGTTGTTTACCTTTTAATTTTAAATACAAGTTTTTTCTATCTTCATCTTCATCTTCATAATTGTTGAATTTATAGCTCTTTGTTTCTCTCATAATTACGCTGATTGGTGTCTTTCATGTAGTTACTTATAGTTTTCTGTTCTATAATTAAAATAATAACCATTTTTTTAAAGCTTTATCTCGAAAGTTATATAATTCTAATAACTTAATGCAAATAATTGAATTTATTCTGCAATGAGCAGATGCTATTTAGCCTAAAATTAAACTATAAAGTTTTAAATTTTTATTACAAAAATAAGTAATATTTTTCAATAAAACTACATTTTACATACTTTTTATTTAAAATATTTTATAACATAATACAATTATTTCATAGATTAATACGGTCTTGCATTGTAAATTCTTTTTAATATTAAATTATATTCTCTTTAAAAATATAAATATAATTCTATTCATTTATTATATTCTATTTGTTTGCGAACATCATTAGCTCTATTATATAATTATTCTTTTTTCTCAATTTTACTTTGCGAACTCTATAGTAAGGAAAGTATTGTAATCATGTCAAAAATTCAAATTTGATATTTTGGTGTTTCTGCATGTTTTGAGGTCACCTGAATTCATATTTATTGCTTTTACATTGATGTATGTGTGTATGCATGTATGTATGTGAGTGAACACGATAGTGTCTAAACGCTTTGTTCGAATGTGGTAAAAAATAGTACGTATATTATAGGTCACCATAGCAAGAACCATATTGATTTTGGTGAATCTAGCACTTATAGGGATACAGAGAAAAATTCTTTATCAATATAGTGTACATGGGCCCAAATTTTTAAACTGCTATAGCGACTAAACGCCATACTGAATTAAGCTGGAAATTTAAACACATGCTATAGGTCAGCGTTGCACAACGTTAAAATATTTTGGTGATTCTAGCGCTTATAGTTCTTTTACAGAGAAACAACGAAAAATCCTTTATCATCATGATCAAATTATTTAAAGTCCAATTGGGTCTAAACTCCTTATTTGAATGAACTGAAAATTCATACACGTGTTATAGGTCACAGTCGCACAAAATTTAGAGGCTATGCTGAATCTAACACTTATACACTTTTACACAGGGACATATTTTATCATTGTGGTTTATGGGCTGAAGTTATTTAAAATGCGATAGCGGCTAAATGCCTCATCCGATTGATCTGAAAATTTACATGCATGTTATGGGTAACCATCGCACGAACTTTATAGATTTTGGTGAGCCTAGCACTTATAGATTTTTACTGGGACACAAAGAAAATGTATCATTGTGATCTATGGACTCAAATTAATTAAAGGGCAATAGCGTTAAATTAAATAACATTCTATAGGATGAAATGTACTCATACACCCCATTATAATTTTCTCTTATTTTAATTTATTTATACAAGCGTTAATTACTTAATGCTCGGAAATTCGAGTGGAATCACTCCAGATTTTTTTTTACTAATCAGATCTACACTTTTTTGACTAATTTTTGTTATCATCTATGTGCCTACGTAATTTTCCTTCTAATTCTTTACAATTATTATTATTATTATTATTATTATTATTATTATTATTATACAAATATATTTGTAAAACTTTATATAAAAAAAAATTGTCTTGAGAAATTAGATATCTTTGTGTGAAAAAAGTAATCTTCTAATTTGGACGTACGACCCCAGAAAAATAATTATTATATCAAAAAATTAAATAGATTTTAGAATTTTAAGTTTGTGATATAAATAGATCTATGATTAAATCAAGATTTATAATTATCCGTGAAGATGTTTTTACTTTCTTTTTTCTCCGCATAGATAAATTTCCTATCGAAATATCTTTTATTTAAAATGTTTATTATAAATATTGTCCATTTTCTCTAAACTCCTTCTCCAAGACATACAGAGTTAAAGCACTTAGCATAAATATTCAGTAAAAAATTAATAATGAATACATATTTAAAATAATATTCTTTTCAAGATATTTTATATATACAAGAGAGATAAAATTATGTTTATAGAACTATATTTAATAAATCATTCAATACATAGATATTTTCAATAATTGCTTATTGTTTTCTAATATTCTCTTTTAAACGCATTCATTAAGGTAAATTAAAGTTTCTTTTAATAAGAATAAATATTTTATAGTCATTTCTGCATAAAAAACTTCTTTTAATAACATTTCTTTGAAAGATCATATCTGTATTTGTTCTTTAATTAAGTGTGATTTATCTTAAAAAAATAATGTATTTATTTTTTAAATAAAAGATATACATTTGACATTTTTAGAAAAATGTAGGTATTTATAAGTGTTTGTTAATTAAAGAAAGCATAAAGAGAAAACATTGACAAAATTAAAGCTTTGTTGTTTAAGATAATAGAATAATTAATTTCTCGCTTTGAGAGATTTTATGTACATTTTTTCTGTTCCTTTTTGTAGTACTTACATGCTTATTTCTGATAATTATAAGATCTTAACATCAAAGTTTTTAATTGTTGTTTATCTTTCAATTTTAAAAACAATTTTTTCTATCTTCTTCTTCTTCATTGTTAACTTTATAGTTCATTGTTTCTCGCATAATTACGCTGATCGATGTCTTTCTGGTAATTATTTACAGTTTTCTGTCCTATAATTAAAATAATGACCATTTTTAAAAGTTTCTAATGGATTAAATAAAAATAAATTAAATTTCTAGGATGGTAATTTTTTTAATACTTACCGTTGCGCTTCAAGAAAACACACACATACGCACACACACGAACAAATAAACAAATAAATAAAAAATAAAATAAAACAAGAAATCTCTTTAACAATAAGAATAATTATTATTCAAGCAATATCTAAAAAGTCATTTAAATCAAAAATTTTAAAAGAAAGAAAATAATATGCAATATAACTATAAATTTTGTTTTTAGAATACGTTAAAAAATAAATGACGAGAACACTATCTGACTTTCTTGTATAGCTATTAAATTATGTATATTATTACACAGGCTCTCTTGATAAAATTTTCTGATTCTAAGTTCGCAGAAACGAACGATAAAATAACCACGGAAACAATTTTTGTTTTTTGATCCTTCTTGGGTGACTATTGTTTTTCTTTAATTAAAAACTTTATTTCTGTGATGTAGAAAAAGACAAACATAATAATGCATTAAATCCCTAAACATGAATAATTGTACTTTAGATTTATACTGGGTAAACGAAGTTTATTTACAAGAGCTTCAGTAACAGGCTATCCTTCTTGATTGAAATTTGAACTGTATTTGAAATCAGTTCTCCCTTCCTATTGCTAGTTATGGATGTAACAAAATGTCTAATATATTTTAGAGGAATCTTAACCTAGAATTATCAGTAAGCGCCTATTAGCATCTAAAATATATTGCCAAACATTAGCATAAAGGGCAGATTTCACAAAAACATGGCATCCTTGACTTTCAACCATGGCCAAGTGGTTATGTCACAATACTGCTAATCGCCTTCGAGCGTAGGAGAGCGGGTTCGATTCCCGCGGTGGTCCTGTGTGTTCTTGCAATTCTTCGTCTCTGTGATTCTTTCATGTTCTATCTGTCTTTATCTGATGAAGATTTACAAGCGGACTACAAGTCAAGCATACAAATCTTATGTATATGTGTTATCAATAAACAATAGACAATTAATTCACTAACAGGCTATTTTCCTTTTAAATCAGTTAGGTTGTCATAGGAACAACTCGTGAAAATTCGCTCTTTCAAAGCAAAAAATTGCCACAATTTCTTTAACCCTTTTCCAGTCCTATTTAATTTCACTTGTCTTGGCAATTATACGAAATTTAAAGACTTGTTTATTCAATATCCACCACTAAATTTTAACTACAACTGTTGCCTAATCAGTTTGTATTATTTAGCAGTTATGTATATCAAATGTTACTCCTAAAAATTATTGGTGATAGTTTAATAAAAGAATTCATGATTTTGGCAACATTGTTAGACCGCTTTAGAGCGTTCGGGCAGGTAAAAGAGAATTAAGTAAAATTAAAAATATTTTAAAGCTTTAAAATAAGAATTCCGATAGCCTTCGGAAAGGCAAATGTACTTGAGAATAAGATGTTATACAAGATCTTGATACATTTTAGTAGTCCCTTAATATTCATTATTTTAACATTCGCGAATTTTGATTATTTGTGATCACAGAAATGCGGCAAAATTTAACATTCGCAAAAGTGTCCTTTGATTATTCAGGATTTTTTTTTTTTTTTTTTTTTTTTTTTTACCCACTCCCTTTTTTGAACATACAATGGATGAATAAATATTTTTGCTATGTAAGAGGTAATAGGATAACAGTGACAATCTGCAGTGAAATTTGTCACAATAAGCTAATATTTATATCCTCATTATTCGAAGTGAGTGGTACGATAATCATTTTGTTTTCTTCACTAAATAATAAAAAATTTGTAAATTAAAGAATATTTTTGGCTACATTTTTTTTACGATTTCAGAGGACAAACGGAATGTGCATCATTTTCTACATTTTTTAAAGTTTATTATTTTCTAAAATTAGAAAATTTTTGCTTATAGAGTTTCATTTATGACTTTTTTTTTTTTTTTTTTCTGTATTCAATATATAA
Source organism: Salticus scenicus (assembly GCA_963930645.1). Classification (NCBI taxonomy): domain Eukaryota; kingdom Metazoa; phylum Arthropoda; class Arachnida; order Araneae; family Salticidae; genus Salticus; species Salticus scenicus. The sequence goes on along the minus strand of OZ005654.1, from coordinate 111,114,096 downwards.
ATGAGGATTTACTTATGTACTTCTTGTTACGAAACACATTCATTTGTTCATTATTGTTCTGTTCTTTTAATAAAAATTGTATGCAACGTAACCTAATTTTTTTTTCCAATAAAAGATAGTTTTAACATTCCCGATTTTGGCATTTGCAAGATTTTCATGCATGCAACCCTCATGAATATTAAAGAATTACTCTATTTCAAACATCTACGGTTATCCCCGAAATATCTAAATTGTAAGATCATATCGTAAACAAAGTATTTTTATTTATTAGAGTATCTTAATAGGTCCCATAGGCACAAAGGGGGGGAATAACAAGTTATTATAACAGTTCCAAAATTCTGAAGTTCTATAATTGATTGATTTTTAAATTATGTTAAATAATTTTTAATATATGTATATGAACATCATTCAGTTATCGGGAATCCATAATCTGGAAGTCATATATTGACGAAATGTAGTGCACAGTTAGATGTTACAACATTCTCAAATACAAAATTTCAACAATCTACTTTAAGTAAGCTTCGAATTATGGGAAATACAACATCAGTTCCTTTTTTTCCGAATCTATACTATGCAAAAAATTAATCTGAAAAAATTGACGAAAAACCTTTCGAATTTAAGTAATTTATGTATAAAATTTTTATTCTATCAATGCGTTTTGAGATCTCCTGAATTCATTTCTTAAATATTTTAGTATTATATGTGCATATAGAAGTCTGTAAATGAACAGAATAACGTGTAGATGTTTTATTCCCTTGAGCTGAACGTTGGTAGGTATGTTACAGGCCCGGTCACTTGTGTTTAATAGATTTTTCATGAATGTAGAACTTACAGATCTTTTACAGAGACACAAAGAAAAGTTTTTTTCGCATTATGTCAACGGACTCAAATTATTTGAAAAGTGATAGTTTTTAAACGCTTTATCCGATTTAGTTAAAAGATGATGCGTATATTATAAGTTACCTTCATACGTCATGGTTACATATTGATTAGTGTAGGACTTATATTTCTTTTACAGGTTTACAAAAAAATATTCTTTTTATTACAACTTTTGGACTCAAAGTATTTGAAATGCGCTAGTGTACAATTTTTTTTTTTTTTTTTTGGATTAAACACATTTGATATTTTTTTCATTTGATTGAAATTATGTAGGCAAGTTTATAAGATCTTAATCATATTTCATGCTTTATAGTTGTTTTTCATTATTTTATGTCTACGTGGATACGAAAAAAAAAATTCTTATATATTGTGGTCTATCTACTGAAATTAATTGAATTTCTTTTTAATAATGTTAAATTGTTGATAACGCAAAGAAAATAATAACACATCCTTTCTTGCTTAGATTGTGAGGTTGAGACGTTAGAACGTCACCACAGTTGTTTCAGTTAAGCTGGATCCAGTAAAGTAGGAAGTGGGGACGGTTAAAATCACTCCGTCGCCAGTGGCTCGGTGACGGTTGAGGTCGAGATAGTTTTGTGTCGGCAGGGTGCTGCATTAAAAGACTTAGATTTTGAATATTAGTTAAATTAGAAGTGATTTTTAAAAGTACGGATTGAAATGTAGTGAAAGGAGGGTGTAGGAAGAAGTATAAAAATGGAGATTGTTTTAGTCGAGAGTGGATGTTGGAAGATCGTATGGTGGATGTTGGAGGATCGATAGTGGATGTTGGAGGATATTATAGCGAATGTGATGATTCTTATTTTGGTGAATATCGAAAGTAGCGTAGAGGAGATTTAGTTGTGTGAAGCAAGTAGTGTTGAGTGTTGGTGAGTGTCTACTAGTTTTCGGAAGTTCAAGCTGGGATAGAAGGGAATCCTCTGTCCCATAGTGAAGTCGTAGTATTGGAGTAAGAGTGCGACCATCTCCACACTTTCGACTATCTGCTGTGGTGAGATATTTAAGATTATCTACTTAAATTGTTGATTCATATATTTTGGTTAAGTAAAACGCTGGCTGAGCTATATAAATTTACCAGGCCGCCCTCCCATTAATCTGCTCAAATAAACTTTAGTTATTGTTATTTAAAGTCTTGTGTTCTCTTAGTAATCTAATTAAGTAAGTTAAGATGGAGTTTGCAGGAACGCAAACTCCACAAGATAATCATTAAGGAAAAATGATATGAATAATACTTATACAGGGAAGTATTAAATAATGTAAGCATACAACATCATATTACAGTTAATTATATGAAGTTCATTAGTTTTTTTTTTTTTTATGTTTATAACAGTACATGCTTAGAATTGGAAATCGCTAACTTAAAATTTATACTCTTTAACAGGGATGCACAAAAGAATTCGGATGTATTATTATGCATTGTACAAATATTCAAAATTGAGGAGAAATATTTAAAAATCCTATTGTACTTTTCTTTTTTAAAAATTTAAATATTCGGTGATTCTAATTTATTTAAACGCCTAATAGCCACAAAATTTCGAGAAATTCGAAATGAGTCACTCAAGAAATTTTAATAGCAATAACAGATCTTGCTAAGAGGGTCTGTTTTCAAAGTTGGCAGACGGGAAACGCCGGGTTCGTACCCAGAATGGAAGTGTTGGTTTAAACTTTTTAAATTATATATTTATATATATGAAGATTTCGTTGAGATTAACTATTACTTGTTCAAATAATATGACATAATTTACTTTACAATCAATAATAATCTATACTTCTTTGAAATAGCTGCATTCTATTTTAAGTTGTCTTTAATGCATAACCTTATATCTATTACGAAGCAAACAATTTTTCAGTTACATATATTGAGTTTTGTTTATAGTATCCGTTTATACTTGAGACATCATTCGCATCAGTTTGTCAACATTTTCATCGGTATACTTTGATAAATAATAATCAAACAAATAATATTATAGTTTTAAAAAATTAAAGAACACGCTTTTATAGAAATGTGAACTAAAAAAGCACAAAATATCTATCTTAGTATTAAAATGCAGGGTAAGAGAAAATCGTGTGAGTGACACACCATAATATTTACATACATTTAAATCTTTAATTAAAATAATTTAGAATTAAACAAAAAACATTTTTAAAAAAATCTCCCCTGACTGGGATCGAACGCTGGACCTTTAGGCTCGTAGCGCGGCGCCTTACTTCAACGCCACATCGTTCACATAGAAAGTATTTTTTTTTTTAAATATAAATTTTTTGTTTGCTCTCAGAGCAGTTACAAACATACATACATACAAACAAACATACATACATACAGGTGAAGCTAATAAAAGCGTGTTAAAAAAACATTATTTAATTATGTCAATGTGTAAGTATATGAGGCCTCACAGGACCAAAAGGTCAAATCTCTCTGAGATGTCAAGTGTTGGATGTGAACGGAAGGTTCGTGCACGCGACGATCAGTAGAAAGTCCTAGGTGGAAAATTCTTTAACTTGCTAAGTTCCAAAATTCTTAGTTATATGTAATAAAGTAATGTGTGCGAAGTGATCCTCGAGAACAAACTATTTAAGTAGCGCACTTTTAATGCATCAATGTTCTTATGAGAAGTTCCGGTGAGCTTACAGGAGATTCTAATACGTATCAAGTTATCAAGTTGAAGTACATATAATACAATTAAATTTTAGAGTTAACACGATTTTTCTTACAAAGAGTTGACATACAATTTAATTCACTACAATTAGTAACTACATAGATTCAAGTAGATAGTCAAACCTCATCGCCTTTCAAAAGAGTTCAATTAAACAATCGTGTTTAAATATTGTTTATTCAATTAAAATCTTAGACATTTAGTAATAAAAAATGAGTAGTGGAGAGGTTGCTGGAAATATGAAACCATCACAAGAGTTAAAATACTAAAATTAAATTGACTTAACTAATATTTATTTTTTTCAACAGGTAATCTAAATGGATGAAATATTTTCTATAGTGATTTTCTGTAAGCACTTGTCTGCTGCATTGTATTCCTCTATTTAACACACTAGAATAATCACCAGAATTGAAATAAGAAGTACCATTACATATATTAATATACATTTGTTGATTTAAAAAGATATAAATAATATTATAATATTGAATATTATCACAAATAAATTCTATTTTATATTTTAACACTTTTATCTAAACATATCTTAAGTATTTGAGAAATTATCCCTTTTATGTACAATCTAGAAAAAATTCTACTTATTTTCTAAAAAGAATATAAAAGATTGATAATGTACTTAGATTTTTTTATAAAAATTTATCATTATTCAAGCGTCATTTATTATGTTTACACGCCCTATCAATGTCATCAGCACTTGTATCAGAAAAACTTTAGAAGAGACAATGTGATTCATACGGCACTCGATCTGAACGTTGTTTTCTTTTGTTTTCAAGCTGCTTCTGACAAAAACAGCGTTTTTCAAAAATAAATTTTAAAATATTAATGAAAGTACTCGACATATTTTGTTAAAAAAAATAATAAATTTTAAATTTAAAACTTCTTAAAGTTTTATGAGAGAATATTTTTTGCTTAAATTTTATCATATATATTTTTAAATTAAAATTTGTTTTCATGTTTTTGTCGCACACATTTTCATTTTCACATACAGAAATGATTTTTCTTTCATATTTATGTAACAAAATTCCCGAAGATTGTCAGATTTATTTTTTATTAATTAATGTATAATATTAATAGGAATAAATTTTGCTTTCTCTTACCCATATATATAGTAGAGAAAGTATTGTTCTTGGGTCAAATTTTCAAAATCGAGTTTTAGTTATATTTACTCATTTTGAAGTCCCCTGAATACGAAAAACATGTTTTTAGCGGTTGGTCTCTCTCTCTCTGTGTGTGTATGTGCGTGTGTGAATATGTGTGTGTCCAAGTGTCTTATCAGCATATCGCAAGAAAATAAATAGAAGCAGGAGGTTCAAATTCTGTATCCTAAATCAGTGCATATAGGTATGTTACACTAAACTTTTTGTTGATATCAAGCAAATGGTTCATGTACAGGAGCACAAAAGAAAATTCAAATACATTACGTCTATGGGAGAAATTGCAGGTATGTAGAGTTTAACATTTACAGGTAGCGCGGAAATAAATAATACATTTTTATATGGTTAAAAGCAGATTTTATGTAGAATACTTTTTTTTTTAAGCTAAATAGTCATTGTGTGTTTTTATTTACACGTTTTAAGGTTTCCTGAATAACGAAATCAAGTTCTTAATGTTAGTTAATATAAGTTTGTTACTTGAAAGTTTGATCAAGATTGATAAGTACACAAACATCAAACCGTCTCAATTATATATATTAAAAGCAAAAACTGTTTTATTTAAGAGACAAAAATTTTAATTTAAAATACATTTAAAAAACAAAAATTACATATAAAAACAATTAAAATCAGACGTTTCGAAACCCGTCCGGGTTTCCTCATCAGTAATTACAACACAATATGCAAACATTACATGAACATTTCAAAATGTCTAAATACTTATTGAGAGTGTATGTCTATAAAAGCATAATGTTTCATGTAAATCATTGTATAAAAGTCTTTCATCATTCATTTACAGGGCTACCCAAAAGAACTAGATGTCTATGCTTAGAAATTGCTAGAAATGCATTTCAGGTTGTGTTGTACTGATGTTAGATTCTATTTAAGTATACATTGTAATATGCACATAATTTATAGATGACATACAAGTCTACCAATAATTAAGCAAACGCATTATTTTCTATTGAATGTAACTGCTGAAAATGGTTTATTTTATTTTACCATGTGCAATAAATTTGCTTAGAAATAAAAATTAATTTCTCTTACCTATACGAACAAATATTTTACAAGTTAAAGTTTTAGATTTTTGTATAGTTACGCTTTTTGAGGTTCCCTGAATACTAAAGTCAAATTTTATAACGTTTGACACTTGTGTATGTCTGTTATCCGTGTAACTTAAAATAACTTAACAGTTTTTAAATAGGTATAAATGCATTTACTATATTCAAACGGAGATTTAAGGGGCGCAGCAGCTCTCCTCACGCAGAATTATGTTATTAGACAGTTCTTGTTATCTCACCTCTTAATCTGCAGTCTGTCTTTATAATATTGAAATCTGGGGAAAGGGAAAGTCGTGTGAGTGCCACACCAGATTCCTTTTAATACTTTAATTAATAATATGATAAAAATATAGAGACATAATATTTATAAAGGTACGCGTGTTTCTAAGGTAAAAAAAAAAAAAAAAAAAAAACATATATTCTCTAATTTTTAATACAATAAATAAATTACTTTATCCAAAACTTTAACCACTTCACCGGCCACTGTAGTGTGTGGTAGGCTATATTTACCCCGAGTTATCTGCCGGTGAAGTGGTTAAGTACAGTCGGTAACAAAAGTGTCCGAACACTAGCAAAAATTCCTATGTAAAAATAGTACACTTCATACGGTTTTGTTAAATAAATCCTTGTCGAATCCTGTTCTTAGTCAATGAAAGAACATGATTCGATAAGGATTTATTTAACAAAACCGTATGAAGTGTACTATTTTTACATAGGAATTTTTGCTAGTGTTCGGACACTTTTGTTACCGACTGTATCTAGTGCAGCATTTAAATATTTTGTAAAATTTTCATTAAATATTTTTAATATATCAACCAATGGGACTTCGTTTCCGGACATGTTTTAGAAAAAAAATGAGCTTCCCACACAGCCACTTACATCCATAAGACATCTATAAACGCGTATAAAAGTTAAAAAATTATCAATTAAAGTTCTATAAATATCCTACAGATATCTATTAGCACGACAAATGTCGCTCTTTTTTGCATTCATTAGATATGTGTTACGTATCCAATAAATATCCAAATACCCAATAACTCGACATGTTAGATCTAATAGGTATTGAAAATATCTAAATCTTGTTTTGATCTAGCATGTTTCATCTATTAGACATCGAAAAACGCATGTCTAAATTTCATATCTATTTAAAAATCTAATAGATACCTTTAATTAGTACAGGATTCAAGACTTTTAACGGACATTCTTTAGATATTTTGTACATGTTATTGATCATTGAATGTAATTTAGATATCTAATGAATATCTGTGGCTGTATGGGTTTTGATAGTCAGGATAACTCATGATAACTTCGTCTGAAAAAAAGAAAAATATATATATCATGGAGGATATTAAACCCAATGCAACGCTATTTTAGTATTTGGGCATACTGCATTGTACTCAAGCTACTGCAATAAAAATTTAATAATAATAATTACCTAATAAAATATGGGTATTTTCAAATGTGCCTAAACAAGCATTCACGAAATTTCGTTTGTATAATTATTAGCCAAATGCGTTACCTACTTACATAAAAACATCAAGAAAAAAATGTAAAATTGAAAGAGTTAAAATGTACTGAAAATTAGTTCCTCTCAATGAAAGGAGAAATTATAGGGGGAGTCTTTCAATAATTTTTTGCAATGGACGAACACTATGCTTGGTTGGTTCGTTGTCGTGTTATGGACATGGAGGGGGGGGGGAACAGTAGTACCTGGTGGGAAGTAGTGCATTGAAAGTAATGATGCGCGGGACTGGACTCTTTGGGACGGCTCTGAGCAGGTGGTTTACTAGTCGCTCATAAGAATCGGATAAGGTGCGTTGCGCCTTTGGACAATCAAACAAGAACTAATGCTAAATAATAATCTTATTCGTATTAAGTCAATTTATCATACTTACATATCTTAAGTTAAGTCATGTAGCCAATAAATTCTATTCGTCAAAGATGGATTCGATTTTAGAATTATTTTTGTGAGCGCTTGTCGTTTTCTCATCCCGGGATGCTGGTAGAGGGTGAGTAAATTTAAACTTATTCGCATTTATTCTAATGCATGTTATATTGATTTCATAATCGTGTTAAATCATAATCTAAATCATAATCGTATGGAAATTCTTATTGTCAGATATTCTAGGTTTAATATAAATTCAATCGTAATTCTTATAAATGAAAATTATTCGTATATTCTTCTTTGGCTTCATAGCCAGTACCTAAGGTTTCTACAGGTTCTCAGCTAAAGAACCTAAGATTCCTAAGGTTAAGGACATATAGGACCAAACGTTTTAAACACGGCTTCAGCTATACCAAGGCAAATGTCTGAGTAGACACCTTCTTGTAACGAACACTATATTATGATTGTTTGAATAAAAAAAAAGTTTGGCTGAAATCCATTGACATTTTTTTATTTTTCTGGAGAACTGAAATTCAGTTCATCGATCATTCTATCATCGATACTCTTTTGAATTTTCACAATATTGTTTTGAAAAATCTTGATCGATATAAAATTAATTGCAATACATTGATGCAAAAATTGATGATTATTGAATAAAAGTAAAATCTTCATACAAAATGCCATTAATTACCTCAAAATATGTAGCGAAAGTTTCGGGTTAAAAAAAAGTGACACGCTGTTTCATTAGAGAAAATAAAATATGCACAACTTCAGCATGAAAGCTATAATGTTGTTGGCAAGTTGCATTGCTGCTTTTACGCTTCAGTCGGGTCTATACAGTTTTCATCTGAATAAACAATCGTATATGTTTATTTCAACGAGAAATAATAAATGAGGATTTTAGCAATTTATGATGTTTTCTTAAGATTTTTCTTTTTAATGTTTTGATACATTTCTTGTTAAATTAAGCTATAAAAAATGAAGACTTTTATTATTAATGTTTTAAACAGGTAATTAAAATTTTCCTTTCAAAACAAAGATTTTTTTTTATTTTTAATCATCTAAATATTAAAAAAAAAAAAAACATTTTTTCTTCCTCTAATCAGATATCAAATAAAAAAAAAAAGCTTAAAAACACTTTTTAAAAAATGCAAATCCATCATATCCATTTTATTTTTTTATTAATTCAGTTATCATTAAAATTTTTTTGCAAATGGTATCATTTCCTTTGAAGATATTTGTAAATGTAAAAAATCAAGAGATTAAAATAGATAAAAGTAATAAGCGTATGTAACCAATTATCATTAAAAATATTCCTCCAATTGTTTTGGGAATAATGAGACATTTAATACCTTTCATTTCATTTCGAAAAGCGAAAAGCATTCAAAGAGAAGAAATTGGAATGCAAATCACGCAATTTCAAGTAGCTATTACTTTTGATTGTTTTAGAATTTAATATAATGATGATTTTAAATTAGTTTCTTTTAAATAGGTTGTTACTGTTCGAATATAAATAAATTCAAAATATAGACGCTTATTTTATTAATTATTTCCTTATTTTTTATGTACTTTAATATATATATATATATTACTTTATCTTATCCATGTAAGTTAAAAAAAAAAAAAAAAAAAAAGTATTGTTTTGTGGTGGAATTTTCGATTCATAGATTTTGATATAATTTCACGTTTTGTGGGTTCATGAATCCGAAAATTAAGTTTTTAGCGGTTTGTCTGTTTGTCGGTTATCTTCTTAGCACAAAAACAAATATTACCAGGAAGTCAGAAGTCAGTATTTTTAATGTGTATAATTTACAAGGAAACAATCAAAAGGTGTCATCTTCAAAAAGTATTGAAAATATATATGTGATTCTACTCTTCATAAAACACCAGAAAATGAAAAAAATATCGGCTGAAATTAATTACAGCTACCACAAAAAATTATCGAAATTAAGCATATTTGGCGATTTAGCGCTGTTAAGCGATACGTTTGCTAGCACCGAGATTGCCGTGTACGAACAGAACCGTGTTTTGCTTTTCCGCCAAGTTCTCAAAATCAATCGCCTAGCAGTAAAATGTAAAATAGCTAAATTAAAACACTTAATTTCCCTGGCACACGTTTCTGCCCATAGGGGCGTCGTCGGCAATGAATTGGCTGGCTCCTTAGCGAAGGCCGCAACAGAAGAGGAGGTTATTCAGCATTCTCTTCCAGCTCCCTCATCTTATGTTAAGAAAAAATTAAAAAACTTACTGAACCACAGTGGCAAGCCCTTTGGGATGAATCCCCAAAAGGGAGATTCACGTATAATTTAATACCAAACGTTTCAAATGCCTGCTGGAATCTCACTCCTCCTGTTGCGGCATTTCTGACAGGCCACGGGCCTTTCCCCACCTACCTGAAAAAATTTCATTGTCGCCGGTCGTCCTTATGTCCTTGCGGCCAGGAGGGTGCTCCTGAACACTATTATTACTCCTGCCCACTAACTGCTCCATATCATCTCAGAAACCCATCTCCTAGACCCCAAAACTGGCTCGAAAACATTTTAACGCGTAAATCCCTCCTATTCAAAATTTATAAAATTTATTTTCTACTTAATAACTTTACAAACCTAATAGATTAATCTTTCCCACTTTCCTTGAACTTGGTCAAGTTGGAAAACAACTAAAAGCTGCTCTGACACACAAAGAGTCTGTCTTGCACCTCTTGCCCACTGTCGCGGGGGGTCTTACCCGGCAAGAGGCTGACATGACTATCACCTTTTCTCATCTCCATTCTTCTTGGACTTAACAGCACTATAATGCAGTACACCAGCATGCCCTCTGTCGCGAGGGGCCGGCTGGGCTCGGCAAGCTGATCAACAAAAGACTATGTATATAAAAACTTGTCTCTCTCATCGCCCATTGTCGAGATAGGCTCTAAACCTGGCGATGAATTATGTAATTTTTTTTCCTGTTTTTCAATAAACGTCTCGGGACAGCCCACGTGGACTTCGGTCCTAGCATAGCTCAACACCGCTCTTCGAGCGGTGAGCCGGGGCTGCTCTCCTGTTCAATCGCCTAGCAGTATAAAATCGCCAAATATGCTTAATTTTGAGGATTTTTTGTGGTCGCGGTAATTAATTTCAGCCGATATTTTTTTCATTTTCTGGTGTTTTATGAAGAGTAGAATCACGTATATTTTTTTCAATACTTTTTGAAGATGACACCTTTTAAATATTTCCTTGTTAGACATGCTACTTGAAAAAATTGTTAAAATTAAAGAAACAGTATCTGTACAAGGATATCCAAGGGAATTCAAATATATTGCGTCTACGGGCAATATTCTTGAGAGGTACTGTTTATCATCTTTATACTACACTACAAAAAAGGAAATGAATCTATTTTTTCAGATGTTTAAAAACATGTTTCGTTTGGAATATGATCTTAAATTCGTTCACCTTTTATTTACAGGATCACACAAAAGAGTTGCGATGTATTAAGGTTATAAAAAAAATTACTGGAATCGTATTTCTAATTGCGTTATGTGTTTTTCGTAACATGTTAAATTTAAAAACGCTGTGTATCACGTGTTTAACTTATGCATAATGTTGTATATGATTACCTAAATATCAGAGAAAATTTCTTTTTTAATTCAATGTAATTGAAAGAAGTATTTTAATAAATTTTACCAAGTTCAGGAAAACTGCTTATATGGATAATTGCTTTCTAATACTCATTTGATAAAATAATATTTGAGGTACAATTTCTAACACTCATTTATTGTTATTATTATTATTATTATTATTATTGCTATAGTTAAGTATTTTGAAATTCCCAGTATACGAAAAACATATTTTTTGGTGGTTGATCTGCGTGTATGTATTTTAACAGAGAAAAAAAATAATAATTGAAATAATAATAATAATAAAAAAATAATAATTGAAAATAATAATAATAATTTCAGCAAATTAAATTGTGTTTTTTTAATGATCAAATGAGGGATTCTCTTGAAAAGTTTTAGTAACATTACTAAGTTTCTAGAAGTGATGCATGTAAATTTTTTCTGAATAAATTTAAATAATCTTTCAAAATTTATAACAGTCTTATTATTTTTTATGAATGTTAATACTTTATTCCGAAAATCATCCCAAAGAAATATATGTCGTATAAAATTGTTTGTTGGATTGCTTCTTAATACATGTCTGTTCGTGTGTTTTTAATGTGCGTCCATATACAGAATTTCTTATTCTACTCATTATTTTGTAATCAGTCTTTATTATACTCAAATGTAGGGAACGAGAAAGTTGTTTACATGCAACACCAGTCTATTTTTAGATTATAATAATTATCTATAAAGGTCGTTATAATTCAACTTTCTCTTTTAATAGCATTTTGCAAATAAAAACCAGCGAGAACATTGCCACTAAATTTGGTGTGTGAATGATGCATGACAAGCTTTTATACTATTAAAAATATAGTTCAATTTTTTTTCCTTAGGGGAAGCTTTGCATTGTAAAAAAGGAAAAAAATAAGAAAGGAACTGGCTTTTACAAGATGCAAAAAAAAAAAAAAAAAAGAATAGTTTTTAATTAGTATTTAATTCAATGCTCCTTTTTCCTTTAATAAAAATGTCATATTTTATGCGTAGCACCACCTTTTTTTTTTAATGAGCGCATTGTAGGAATTATAAGTATACAGAATTTGGTGACAATTTGTTTGTCCTGTTTAAAACAGAAATAAAATGAAAACATCCTGTATTTAGGAAATATTTTCCAAGATATATGTGAAAATCTAAGAGCTCTGTATTAAACTATTATTTATATATAGTATATGTGTTCTAACAGTTCAGTTGTCTGTAGCACATCCTGAAGATATCCATATGGTATCTTTTTATCCATAGGTTATCCTAAGAATGTCAGGTGAATTAGATGTATTGTCATATTTTAATTTGAACTAATATGTGAAATAAAACTGTTTATTCAAAGAGGATTTACAAATCCCAACACAAAACACAATTATTAGAGAAGACCATGAAGATATACATAGTAATTCTATTAATATTATTCTTAATATTAATTACATTAATATAAATCATTAATTAATGTGTACGAGTACCAATCAAAGTTTCTTTTCAAAAGCAAAACGAACGCGTACATATATATATATATATATATATATATATATATATGGGGGAGGGGGGGCAAATAAACGGTAAAAATATGCAAAAATAGAAATTGACAGGCACCTATTTTCCTGTTTAAATTAAGTGGCATAAAAAGAATTCTAAACAATATTTATCGTTAGCATCATTATCAATTTCAGCCTTTACCAATCCACTGAGGGTAAAGACCTCTCCTAGATGATTCTAAGCGCCTATCAGGAACGGCAACTTTTGAAACAACCAATTTTTGAGCCGATTTTTCCTCGACGGAAATACCGTAGAGGTTACAACAGACGGGTGAAAAGTTGGATGAAAGAAAGCTGACTTTTGACGCTTATCGTTTTTCTTGGCACGAATAAAGTACGCAGCGATTAAGGTTAAATGTTGCTTCCGTTTGTGTAAAATATCGCACTATTACATCTACTTTGATCCTTGTTACAACTATTGCCAAATCGCCACACGAAAATAAAAACGATTAATACAAATTTCTGATAATTAAACGGTAAAATATATGTGCTTAATGATAATATTTCTTGTTCAAATTTCCGAAAATAAAAATCTAGAGTTCAAAAACCACGGAAATCATTAAGATTTCCGCATTGGAAATATGACGTATTAAAATAGCGCATCCTAATTGAATGAATCTGAAGAGAAATTGAGTATAGAGGCAACTTTATCAAGACAGCTCAAAAGTGGAGCAAGTCCGGTGTGCACTATCACACTAGGGAATAGAGACAATTTTCTTAGAAAATCGGCAATAATCAGTGGTTGCCTTTAAAATCTCGTGTAAAGTCGCCGTGTCTGATGAGTTGTTTTAATCTGCTCAGTTTTCTGCAATTTTTCTTCATTCTGCTTCACTTCCCAACTTCACAGTTTCATCTATCCAACGACACAGAGGCCTCTTCCTCGGACTTTTGTTATCTCACGGTATTTTATTATTATTTATATACATATATATATATATATATATATATATATAATAAAAATAAATAAATAAATGCAGTAAGGTCTTGGTTATCTGACATTCAACTAGCTGGAAAATTTTGAAAACTCCCCATGCAATAAATTGTTTTAAATATTTGCCGATATAGTCATTAGTTTTTATATGAAATTTTGGTTTGCTTCTTACTAAAATCCAAAAACCTTTCATTATGTTTGGTGCAATGTAGCGACTTCAAAAGCTATTACATCATTTATCAACTGCAGTGCATCTGATACGGTTTGTGTAGCCCAGAAAAACGAAATATTAGTAGTTGTAATAGTTGCGGTGTTGGATGAAGGTTTATTGACTGCATGTGGATCCTAGGCCTGAGTGGAATTCTTTCCATGTGGGTCTTTTTAAGCTGCCCTAACGTATAGTTACGCGAATAAAAAAAACAAAAAAAAAACACGAAAATATCCTAACGACTTAGTAGACATGGTTGGAATTGAGATCGAATCCAGTGCTTCCAGTCACCCTGTTTTGAGAACAGAAGCTTTCGGCCATTGGTGGAGACCGAAGAACCGACATTATGATTATTGATTTTTGTATGGAACGGGTTGGAGTGTACCTGAATGGTATATGCACATTTTATATTTTATATACATATTTTATATACAAACACCTAAAATTAAAAACAAACCGCAGTTATTTTTGTTCAAAATGACTCACTATCTTTTCATCAGCCTTTTCATTACAATAAATAAATAAAAATATAAAGTAACTGCAGTTACGGAGGCAGCGTTAAAGCGAAAAAAGACATTGCAACAAAAGAATCAACAATGTCTTTCTATTTTCGTGGTTGACTTGTGGCTACATTTCTTCGATGAAAATAATGCCACGCTTAAAAATATTTGATCCTAAACAATTGTTCGTGGGCTTGTAATTTACGATGTTTACATATAACTTCCCGATCTTGAAATGTTAGAAAATTGTTTGTTTTTTCATCGAAGAAGAAAACATTGCTATTGCTAAAAATGGAGTTATTTAAAAAATGCATTTAAAAATATACATATACATATATATATTGAATCATAATTGTGCCACTAGGAAAAAGGAAGTGATTAAAAAAAATCTCGAAATATTGCATTTATTTTTATTTACAATTTTTAGTTAATATCGCTTTCCGATATTATATGCGTATTAAATTAATCTAGTATAAAAAAATACTTGTTAATGCAATATAATTATAACATCGTAACACTGTATTTTGAAACATTTATTTATCTTCTAACTCCAAAAATATTCCAGATCTCATAGCAAAAAGGCTTTCTCTTTCTAAGTATATAAATTATCGAATTTATTATTACTTTTTTTTTCCTTCAATTACTTTTTCTTTTCCTGTCGCATAAATATTTTTTATCCATGCATTTTAATTGTTAAAAAAAAATAAATAAAAAAAATATACAGACACGACATTATTTCATTATTTAAAACATGAAAATCTGACATTGACATATTTTAATTTAGTGCCAGAGGCCTACTGCTAAACTTGTTAATATCGACAAATTCTTCTTTAGTTAATTCGTGACGATCTAAATTCCATGATAAAGTTTTCATTAAATCAAACCAATGTGTTTCAGCTGCAGATACTGTAACAAATAACATTGGAAGTCCAAACTGTCTTATAGCCGCAAAACAACGTTTTTTCTCTTTTTCCCAATGATGGGGAGCTGTGCCTTGGGGGGGGGGGACTCATGTCAAAGGTGTGCCTTGGAGGGGGGGACTCATGTCAAAGTTGTACCTTGGGGAGACTCATGTCAAAGTTGGGCCTTGGGGAGACTCATGTCAAAGTTGGGCCTTGGGGGGACTCATGTCAAAGTTGGGCCTGGGGGGGGACTCATGTCAAAGTTGTACCTTGGGGGGGACTCATGTCAAAGTTGGGCCTGAGGGGGGACTCATGTCAAAGTTGTGCCTTGGGGGGACTTCATTCAATAAATCCCCATTCAATAAACCGACTGAAATAGGCCTCTAGCACTAATTAAGAGTGACCTATAAAAATTCGACAACTGTACCGACTGAAATAGGCCTCTAGCACTAATAAACAAATAAAATATTTTTTTTTTTTTTTTTTTTTTTCGGAAATAAAATATTTTTAATTTCTCGTGAATAATAATAAAAATTGAAAAAATAAATAAAAAATAAAAAAATAAAATAAAAAATAAAGTTGTACCTCACGGGACTAATGTGCAAGTTGCACCGAACGAACAAACTATTTCTTTCAACGAAAATGCCTACTAACCCTGGACGATAGGTCTAATATATTGTATCATATTATATATCGTAATATAACTGAATAATTATTTCGCTTCCTTCTTCGACTCGTTTTAATACGTATTTTTTATATGCATGAGCAGCCCCTGAAAAACAAAAACATTAAATCATTAAATTCATTTTTTTACTTATTTTTATTTATATCGCTTGTAACAATACTGATTATTATTAATTTTCTTTTCTTTTTCTTTCAATAATAATAATAATAATAACAAACAAGATTTTGATGAAATTCTGGCAAAAGCAGAATTTAGTTTAGGACGGGGGACTATAAGATTTTTTTTTTTCTTTTTTCAAATTAGAACATCTCTTTGAAATTATTCAATTATATTTTGATAAATTTTAGATTTCGACAAATGTCCAACTATCGAAATCGACAACGCAAAAATCCCAGATTAAGACTAATATGCCCTAATAAAAAATAAAAAATAAAAAATCCTAATAAAAAATAAATATCACTTCATTTTTTTTTCTCTTTTCTTCAATGCGCAAGCTATTTTATTTAGTTTTTAAAATGAATAGATGTATATACCTGATTATTTACCAAACAAAATTATTGTTCAGTAATGATGAATTAAGATATTTGATTTACTCTGCATAACTTGCAACAATTATAATTTTATATCTGAGCCTACATTTTTGTTTTTTAATGGTTGATCTAGGTCTAATATTTTTTGAAAAATCAATTTTCATATTATAGTAGACTAGGACGATAATTATTTAAATTTGGATTATGTGAGGTATAGCTTGGAAATGGAAGAAATCTAAGATAAAACTATGAGAGCAATAGCATTGCATAATGATTTAAAGTGAAACAAATGTATCGAATCGTAGAGAAAATAGTCTTTTTGGTTGGGCATTTATTACTTTAATCATCCTTGGTGCAGGACTAAACACTTATTTGAAAACAAAATTGCAATGTGTCATGTCTGCGAGACTCACAATTTTACATTTAAATGAGCTTGATTACTTTAATACTGAAACAGTTCGTTTAACTCCATAATTTATAAAGGCAAACTAACAGAAATTGGTTAATATCAACCTAGTATAGTCGCAATGCAGTGAAATCATCCAAATTTCCTTTATATTTATAGGGTGTTTCTAATAAAAATTGCGATTTCAAAACTCTCTAATTTTAAAACTATCGGTCTTAACGATTTGTTATTTTTACAGAGCAATCGTGGTGCAATGGAATTTTGCTTGGCGCAGGAAAAAAGTAGTTCCAAAATGTGTCTATAGATGGCGCGGTCTGGGTAATATCAGAGCGAGCGCCTTAATGGGTTCCTTAAATACAGGGTTGTTGTTAGCAGTAGAATAGAATAGCAGGAAATTTTCATTACAAGGGTTTGCAACATTTTTTTATAGAAAAATGATAAACCTAAATATTGTTAAAAAAAACCTAGGTAAAAAAAGTTAAATTATACACAGAGAAAAAATTCTGTAACTGACATTTAGAATCTAAATTGTGGCTCTAGAAAAAGTAGTTCCATGTCATCCTTATAAATTCTAATCCCCTTGGAAAGCGAGTTCTAGAAGCCCCTATTAGAATTTTAGAGCGTTTGCCTATATTCTCGGGGGCAAAGTTATTTAAAAGTCTCTGCAAATAAATGAGACTACAAGAGGTGGATTTCTGCAACTATAATCTTGGTTTATGACCCACTTCTAAAAAATATAAATGATTCAGAATATTTAGAGTATTCAGAGTATTGTTTCACCGTCTAGAAATGTGTACACTAGAAATTCTCGATAATTTCGTCTATTCAGTTTATTGGCGTGCCTTATGCGCATAGCTCGGAAATCTATATTTCTAGTTAAGGGACTTCGAAAATGGTCACTAATTCATTCTAGAGAAAGGCGGTATATTTTTTTTCTCAGTGTATGTCTTCGTGATTCTTTAGCTACAATTGAATAATATACAACTATTATGTATATTATGTATATTACAACTATAATATACAACTATTATTTATTAATAATATTAATAAAAAAATAATTCAGTATTTATTTTTATTAAAATACCATTAAGGTGTTTGCTGTGAAATGCCATGTGTAATTTAATGTATTTTTTATTTTATTATTGTTTGCGTTTGATTTTATTTGATTTGAAATTGTCTCGTAGGTGGACATGCTTTGTTTATTATCATGCGACCTCTATCTCGAAATTTTTTATTTCACGTTTAAACTCATCGAATAATTTCAGTAACTGGTTTTACATTTAAGAAAAAATATTGTCCTATACATTTATTAAATATTTTTGTTTTTAAAACAGCTCTAAGTAGGGCGTAGTTAATAATATTTAGACTCACAATACTTAGTACACACAAAATCCACGCCAAATCACAGCTAACTAAAGTTAATACTTGTTTAATTTCATTTCTATAAAATAAATATACGTGCCAGTTGAAAAACATTTTGAACACGATATCTATGAAATATGAGAAAAAACAAAATACTAATCGATTATTACATTGTTTTATAAATACTTCTCCTTTCATTTATTAATATGCAAATTAAAGAAAATATTATTGTTTTAACTTGATTAGAATAAATTATTATATTTCATTAATGTAAACTAAAAAGAGTTCTCTTTTTAAAACTAAAATTTTCGTTTACAATTTTTCATAATATGATTTTAAACTTTTCGTAACCTTCATAACAATAAAAAATTATAAAATCACGTCAAATTCGGAAAATATTAATAATAATAATAATAATAATAATAATTTTATTTATACTTACTTTTAATAAACAGGTTGAAAAAATATATGAGTTTCTGAAAATAAATCTTCTTTCCATAAAATTATCACAATTTAGGTATGATTCATTCTAGGAATCTTATCACTGTCAGCTACAGACTTTTGAAAGGGGTATGGTAAGAGGCATTCATATTCTTTTTAGTCTTTATTTTCCTTTTAATTTAAGTTTTTCTTTTATTACTTTTTTTTTCCCACAAAGAAAGCATTCATTATTTTGTAGAGATTTTTTAACAGTCCTCGACATATTTTAACCAAATTTATTGGACGTTTTTAGGGTTCAAAAAAACAATAGGTTTAAAAAAAAAAAAAAACTAATAAAATAAATAAAATAAATAAATAAATAAATCATAGAAAATTTTAAGAAACAAGGTAACTTGTCCTTAAATAAATAACAGTACATTCTATCAGAATTGTGTATAAACGTATGGCTTGTTTAGTAGTTCGGATTTTCGAAGAATTAACAAATATATTTTTAATCCGTTCGATTTGAGGTTGGATTAATTTAATGGATTATATGAATATATCAAAATGCATTAAGCAATATATAACAATAAAAAATATTATAATATTTGTTATATAGTTTTAAATCTCAAGTAAAGTTAATAATTAC